>JAPMOQ010048992.1:494877-513864 GCA_026543055.1 Argiope trifasciata
TATATATATATACTTATAATAAAGCTCAATGTGTGTGTGTGTGTGTGTTGGCGCGCTACAGACCAGACCGTTTTACCTACAGCTACCAAATTTAGTACATGTATACCTTGGAGGTCGGGAATGTGCACCTCGAAACCCTTTTTTCGAATTTTTAATTAGAATTTGAATTAATTAAAATTTAAACGAAATTTCGCCGATTTTCCGCTGTAACTTCCGAAAATATTATCGCACAAACATGACTTTTACATCAATTTAAAGATTAAAAAAATTAGCTTTCTAATGGTATCAGTGTTTTAATGTGTAACTTAAGATTTTATTTTTAACGAATTTTTAAAGAAATATTTTAACCACGTTTTTCAACAATATGTTTCGGACAAAACAATAAAATTTAATCTGCACGAGCAGATTAAATTTTAGCGGGTACGTCAAGGGGGGAAAATTATGTTTTTTCAGCGTGTTGCCATCCTATTGACGGAAGTTCAAACTAAAAAAAAGCAACTATCATTGCAAATTAAATCTAAAGAAATGCAACTTTTAGCACGTGACTGGATAAAATAAGAGAAATATAATATATGACATTTTCTAAAATAAATAATTAACGACCTAAGGGAAAAAATAGCTTTTATTAGCTCTGTTGAAATAATACTGACAGAAGTTCAAATTAAAAAATAAATTAACTATGAATGCAAATTAAATCGAAAAAAAATGTAACATTCACCACGTGATTGGATGAAATTAAATAAATATTAAATGTTATGTTTTCTAAAAAAGAAATACAAGAAAAAGGTTTCTATGATCGTTTGCAACATCTATATCATTAATTTAGTAAATCAGTGTTACGTGACTTTCGAAATTTAAGTATATCTGGCAGAGAAATTATAAAGAGAGCAAGGCACATAAGTATTTAATTGAAAATTTTAGACCCCATTACTCTTGGCGAACCAGCTGATCGCCAAAGTCGTCTAGTATATATATATATAACCTGTGATTTTGCTTTCCCACGCTAATACTGTCATCGTAAGGAAGACAGATTGATAGTAATATGTATTGAATAGTAAATGGGTGTGACATTAGAGGTCCCAAGGCTTGGCAACCATTTGGCGACTTGGCGACGAATTTGGCGACAAAATGGTAAGTACCCGAAACATCGAGAATTTTCTCTATCCGTCCACTAGGAGCTGAGATCCATTCAAAACGCTCCTGATTGGTCCAAAAGATGTCAGCCCCGCCTACCACCTATATATATATATATATAAGGCAGGCGGCTAAGTGAATCAAGTCAGTCAGAATGAATCGAGTCGGATAAAGTCGAAGCGAAGCAGCGGAGAAAAGGGAAAGGAGATCTGAGGAAGAATCCAGTGGAGTCAAGCCGAAGTGCGGCAGTGGGGAGAAGCTGAACGATCTAGTGTTCAACGAAGACGAGAAGCGCTGTGGAATTAATAAAGAAGACCTAGAGATATAGAGGTCTTGAACGGAGGACTGTTGTTTGGCCTATTCTGACGAAACCTGCGTCGTAGCCTGTTGTGCCGTCGTTGGGAATGGAGCTGTCTCGAACTAAGGAGTAGTCTCGTTGCGCGAAATAGTGAGTCGACAGCAAAGGCAAGAAGAGACAAAGGAATAGTCCAGTATTTTTCTGGAGCGACCCAGGAGGTGTAAAGTGAATCACTTTAAAGATTCCCTCTCCTGCTGAATCCTGTCTGGCCGCTCTGCGGACATTGTCACTACAGAATTTCTGCCTGTGGACTACTATCTGCAGTGTGTTGTCCTGTGTATTCGTCTTGGCTGTAAATAGCTATCTCCTGTACTTATTTGTGTTGTGAATATTTGTCGTCTGTGTGCTGTCCTGTGTCCCCGTCCTTTAAATAAACGTCTGTGTTGTGTCCGTCAACTAAAGTACTGATCATTGTTTGTCATCATCATCTCTAACACCATACACAACCACTATATACGAGATAAAAAAAAAGAACCCGACGGATTAAATGATATAGGAAATCCGCTTCAAGATATATATATATATATATATATATATATATATCTTAAGTTATTATAGTAAATTCTTCAGATAATACTGTAATCTGAAAAATTAGTAAATATCCCATACAGCCAATCTACATTCTGTTCAGCGTACAATATTGTTGTACTAATTTGTCTAGTTTGTGTGCTCGCTATAAGAAATTCAACAAGTTGGTCAACAAATAGTAGCGTATAATTAATTGTGTGCACGCTATAAGAAGGCCAACAAGCTGGTTAATAAATAGCAACTTATAATTCTAGATGAAAAATGGCACACGGGTAGAAAAACATAGCCAAAGCTTACACAAAAGCATTACGTGCAGAGATCAGCAACACAATGTAAACAGCAAATCATTTATTAAAAACTTCAGATCTCATAAGAGTGCTTGACCAATACAATCACGCTCCAATAAGTTTTCCCTTCCTGTGAATTTTTTTGCATTCCATAGGACATAGAACAGACAAAGTGAACCATCAACATTACCATGATTTTTAAGGAATTTTAGCATGATCTTTACACTCTTAATTCCCTTTTCAAGCATTCTTTACTTGTTCAGCTATTTCTATATCAAAAAATATACCATGGCTGGTCAGCAATAATAATGCGTTTTAGAAAAAATATTTGATAAACATTATAAGGTCACTTGAGCATATTTATATTAAAAAAATTCATAATTCTTGGGATAGATCGAGAAGAGACTCATCTCAATCGTAAATGATCTTTTAAAATTGCTTGACTGAAATCAAATATATAAGAACTTATTTAGCAATGTCACTTTTTGACAAATAGCAATCACTAAGCATTACTTTTTATTGATATTTTGATCCTTAATCAAAGTAGATGGCCTACCAGATCGCGCACTGATTAAAACCCTTTATTGACTGAGGGTACTTAAAAGTACCATTCAAATCTAGCTTATATCTTTACTCTATGACTAATTTTGCTTATTGTATTCTAAAGAACACGGAGAACGTAACCCAAATAACATGAGGTGAATATAAGCTAAAAGTAGGAATTAAAAATATTTAATTAATAATTACACTAATTAAGATATTTTTGTTAATTACATTATTTTTCTTGGGGTTCCCTGGGATGATTCTGCAAGGAAAATAAACGACTGGTGCGAAAATAAAGTTGAAAAATAGACGTCAACATAATTCAGTAAATAAAGGATTAAGACGGATTTTCTTCTCTCGTTAAACATTTTAACATTCAAATATTGGAACTTTTTAAACAAAAAATCCTGATTAAAATTTTTTTGAATCTTTCAAATATTTCTGTAGTAAATATGTAATTTAAAAAGCAAAATATAATGTCTGTTTTGATCTCAGCTACATTCATCATTACATAGACTAAAAATTCTTATCTCACTTAATATATATATATTTTTTTTTACTTTTGCCAGTTGGTTACAAAAACTGTAAAAATTTAGGTTAAAAGAGAGGATTATCGACAACATTGGCGATTTTTTTATTAATATTATTTCTTGCAGTTCAGAATTTTCTCTTCTAAAAACAGTTTGTCTTTTCTACGAAAAGGAAGGCCTAACTTATCATCAAGAAACCTATATTTTTCAGCTAAAATTTGTCTTTCACTTCAATTTTCACAAATATTTCATTTTCATAAAAATTGTCCCCCGTTAACATGATATCTCAAAATCTAATGGAAATATTTACATAAAAATTTCAGAGATGGTTTTAAATTATATGGGCAATGAAATGAACCAAAAGTGTTAGTGTTGGTGAAATACTTTTTTCATTTATTGATGTTTTTTCATGTATATGTTATGCATGTGTATGTTAATATGTTTTCAAGTTTTTAGAAAAATTACGTTGAGAATTTATGGAAAAAATTGCCCATATACGTATACTTTTACCCATAATTTCGTTGTATCTCAACATTTTTACTTAGATTTTGGTTCATTTCCTTCATCATTATATTCTATAAATTGTGTACAAAGAAAGGATTTCTGCATTACAATTTTGTGTAGAATGTTAACCGTTTTGGTTCAGTTTCAATAAATTTACTACACATTTTTCTATTTCTAAAAATATATTTTCAATTTTTTTTTTTTTGTATTTATAATTGACAGTACATCTAAAAACCATAGTCTTAAATAGTTTTTAAAAAACCCAATTTTTCAAAAATTTTCTTTAGAACGTAGTCGCTTATATTAATAGATAAATATTTTCAGGTAACATCTAAAAAGGATGTACAAGAAGTGTTCAAATGAAAAGGTACACATCATGTACATACATATGTAACAATTAACATATTTGCTTATGATACTATAGGAGAAAGTAGAGAGATATCTACGGATGCTACTGGAGTATCCGGAGTAGATCGAGGCATGAGTGGGTGTCCACATAAGCAGGAGAGATCGGACGCTGTTACGAAGACAGTCATCTAATAGACGTGGTACAAAATAATCATTAACTACAATGTGTACTTTGAAACACTGCGAAAACTACGCAGACTTATTCTTCTCTATGATAACGAGCGTCCACATGTCTTCAGGCTCGTACACGTTGAACTGACCAAGTTCAAGTAGTCCATCGACTACTTGAATTACCGGCTTATTTAGTGTGTTTGGACTCCTGAAAAAAGCATCTGAAAGGGACGCGCTTCAACTCGGAAGAAGAACTCAAAGACGCTGTGAAGGACTGGATCTCATCAAGGCAACAGGAATTCTAATAACATAGAATCCTTCGGCTCGTTAATTAGTGAGATCGTTGTGTTCAGGTATATGGTGTATAGTTCGAATAAATTCTACATTTATGCCCACAGTGTCGTTTAAGTGCCTTTTCATTTGAACACCCTTTATTTTAAACGAATCATTCCAGATACATTTTTTTATTGAAAAGGAAAATTACTGTCAGATATCTAGTTTGAAAAGTAAATCATACTCTTTGATAACTAAATTTAACTAATATATTTGACAATATGAATTAATTTTATGATATAAACATTGCTTATTATCTTTTATCAATAAAAATTTAAAAATCTGATTCGGAAATTATCACAAACGGTTCTTATGAAAACGAAATCAAGTCTTGCATAGTTTTGTAATATAAAATTAATTAAAAGATACTAAAGGATGTGTTAAAAAATCTAATATTTAGATGAAGCAAAGTATAATGAATAAAAAGGGTATGCTATGGAACTTGTAATTTTGCTTTGCCACTCTAATAATATCTCGTAAGGAAGACTGATTTACAGTCATTGATACTGAATGGTGCCTGGGTGTAACATCAGAGATCCCAGTGCTTGGCGACAAAATTGGCAACACTTTGGCTATTTTGATATGAATTTGCGACTTTGGCGACAAAATGGATAATATCCAAAATTTCGAGAATTTTTCAGATCCGTCCATTAGAAACCGAGATAATAGCAAAAGGATCCTGATTAGTCCAGAAATATCTTGCCCAGCCTGCTTCAACTATATAAGGCCAGCAATAGGAAGCTGGAGCAGAGTGGTGCTAATCGAGAAAGACCTGAATTAAGAGGTCTTGAATAGGTAGTCGTGATGTAGTGTGATGAACCGAGTATACCAGAATTGAGTGGTCTTGAATAGGAGTTTTAAACGAAGAAGTCGCTTGGAGAATACCGAAGCAACGATGGAGTGTTGAATTGCTGTGTGAGCCACATTCTGTCGAAGCCTGTGTCGTTTTTCATTGCCCGTTGTGTCGTCGTCGGGAACGGAGCACCCCAAAATGAGAAGTAATCCCGTTGTGTGAAGTAGTAAGTCGGCAGCGAGAAGAGACAGAGGAGTAGAGAGGACTATGGAGAGACCTACTTGAACATAGATAGAATCCCTCTCCTGATGACTCCGGCCTGGCCGCTTCGTACACTGTGAACGCTACCACTACGAATTTCTGCGTATGGACTAATGTTGTTACTGTGTGCTACAATCTACATTAGAGTACTGCTGTTGTGCTGTCCTGTGTGTTCGTCTCGGTCCTGTATATAGTTGTCGTTTGTAAATAATTGTCGTCTTTGTGCCATCCTGTCTTCGTCCTAAAAATAAATGTCGTCTGTGTTGTATCTTCTACTGAAGAATTTAGCCTTGTATTAGCTTCAACAACAGACACATCCATTATACAAAGAAACGCACCCGACGGATTAGAAGCATAAGAAAATATGTAACAGGTAAATGATTAAAAATTTCTTGAAAAAAAAAGTGATATTGAGTTATTATAACTTAAACGAATTGACTTTTACCTCAATATCAATATGTACTTATACAAGAAAATTAAAACTGATCTATATTAGTTTAATTTTTTAATTATTTAGTCACGAATGCATGACTTAAACCGACAAAATAATAATCCTATTGTATTTAAATATTAATCATATATTTAATTAAATCATCGTAAATGATAAAAAAAAGTTATTGACGAAAACGCAAATGGCAATCTTAATAAACCATTTTTTATTTAATTGTCACATCATTAATATTTATTTACATGGTCATTATTGTTACACGCCTTTATTATTTGCTTTGTCAATAAGTACATGTTTATATATACATATTGTCGTCGTCTTTATTTCTTGATATTTTTCATTGTTATTTATATCAATTCATTCATTTTTAGAAGAAAGGTAGTTCACAAATATTGACTTATTTTCAGGTAAGCGAAATAAAATAAGAAATTATGTTTGAAGGAAATTAAGTTGAAAAGATTATAAATCCCAGATTTAAAAAATAAATTCATTAAAGTAGAGGCTTGCATAAAAAAATGTCACTTGTTAGTTCGGCAAACTGTTGCAGGAATGAATAAATAACTTCAAAAGAAGTGACAGAGAGCTGTCAGTTGCAGAACAGGACAGAAAAAATTGTTTTTTTAAGCATCTGCAACAATATGTCAAAAACAATCTTTTTTTACCTACGTTTTTAGTTATTTTATTTTTTAGTAGAATTATCTAAAAGGTTAAGTACGCAGATATTTTTGCATAATTGCATGTTAATTTGAATTTCCAAAAAACAAAATTTGTCTTTA
Organism: Argiope trifasciata; assembly: GCA_026543055.1. Lineage (NCBI taxonomy): Eukaryota > Metazoa > Arthropoda > Arachnida > Araneae > Araneidae > Argiope > Argiope trifasciata. The sequence goes on from JAPMOQ010048992.1 coordinate 501,892, forward strand.
TTCAGCAAATTGTTGTTTCCCTCTAGGTAATTTTAAGAATGCACGTGGGAGGTTTTAAATATGGTGAATAATTAATGAAACTTTTGATATTTCATACTGTTTAAATCTTACTTAAATTCTTTCAAGTTAATTACTCCCAAGAGGCAATATCTTTTTAAATCTTTAGATCGAAGCTGTTTTCTATAGTTCTATAGTAGCGTTATTGAAATAATTTTCTGCATAATTAATTCTATTTTCCTTATTATCCAATATTATAAATAGTTTCTTAATTTACTGACTAAAACAATTTAAAGATTAGCTTTATAGGTTAAGATTATCTTCAGATAAAATTATTTTACTGTCATCAGGTAATTCACAAATAATAATTGAAAAATAAATGTTTTTTAACTCTTTTCTGAAAAAACAATTAAAATTAGAAAAATTGTTATTATAAAATTATTATGTGATTGTGATTCTTATGGAACGAAATAATTATCTATTTTGAATGAGTCATCAATTTCTTTACAAAAGAATGTCAAAATCAAAGAGTACATACCTAACCAAACTTCATATTGTTTCTGGTTGCTCTGCAATTTCAGTTTTTCGGTCTTGTACCGGAATTGTGAAAATTCTAAAAAAAAATCGTAATATTTCAACATTGAACAGTGGAAGGAAATCACATGATTAAATATTCTATTAAATAACAAAAAAGACTGAATTTCAAAATAGAAATGTAATCTGTTGATCAAAATTAGGCAATTAAATGAATCAAAAAATAATTTGTACGATTATTAAATTATAATAAGTAAAAACAAGTAATAAATTTTAAAAAAATTCAATTCCTCATTAGGTCAATAATAAATATTTTTAGTTTAATTCCAGCACTAATTGGGTTGTTTAACACAATTAATAACAAGAAAAACCGTTTTAAAGATCAGCCTTGTGGATATTGATCTAGTGTCTCGTCAATAATCTCAAAGCTTGGCGACAAACTTGTCGGCAGATTTGGCGACTTCGGTCACTAAATTTAAATTAGTAGATAAATTTTATCTGTGAATTAATATTTGAAAGAAACTGTATTAATATCAATTGCCATCCACTTCAAGTTTTAAAAAAATATCTGAAGTTGAATGGATGAATAAAAAGTATTAATTAACGACTGAAAATTTGAATAAGTCATGCAAATAAATTTATGTAGGGAGAGTATGAATTAATAATAAGAATTCAGTAAGATCTTTTTTATTTTATGATGATATAAAAATCAATTTAATGCTGTAATACTTTAGAAATCAATCAAACCCACAACTTTTATTTAAAAAATACAAAAAAAAAATCTTACTAAGTTTTTTTTTAAATTAGTAACAAAATTAAATTTAAATTTATACTTTTTAAGCTTATTCAATTAATCGTTATAATTAAAATTAAATTTTAATAAGTTTAAAAAAAATCACTTAGATATGAATATTTTTACTTTCTCAGTTTGGCAGCTCTTGATCTAATTGTCTATTTGGTGATATCCAGTACATAAATTCTTTATTATTTCTTCTTTATTATTATTTCTTCTTTATTATCATTTCTTCTTTGTTCTTTTATTTTCAATAGAAATAAGTGTTTGTGATACAAATATGTTGATAAAAAATTATAACACCTTCAACCATATTTGAGAATATTAACAGCAGAAAATAATTTTTTTCCAGCCATCCATATTAAAAATTTCGCCAAGATTGGCTACGTATGGACAAAACAAAGTTATTAAAAAACATTCATTCCTGAGAGCCAATAAGTCAAAGGCAGAGTTCCTACCCTGGAAGATTAGGGGCTCTCCTCTAATCCTTTGATATGAAAAGAATGCGGACAGGTCAAGGGGGTAGCGAGGCGGATAATTTAGCACAGAAGGCCGGTCCCTGGGAACGATAGCAGGTGTGGATACAAAGGAGCGAATGCCTCATTGAATTCCATTAGGCGGCAGCCAGTCCAGATGACACGGAGGGAAATCTTTTTCGAGAACTTTGGCGAGCTTAGTCTCTTGAGTCGCTGCATTTCGCCAGTTTAATGCCGACAGTTGCAGAGCGCCATTTTTATCCGCTGCCAGAGGGATGAAAATTATTTTCATTTCGCATTTGCAAATGACAGCGTTTTATCTATCGATGGGGCAAATGGGATTGGATTATAGGATGCGAGGGCATTTTTCTAATCGGCATGATGTTATTAAATCTCTTAAAATTACGAAGCATTTTGTAAAGAAAGGTATTATAGGTGCATCTGAAACAGAAATAATTTTTATTTCTTAGTCTGAAATGACAGGGCGAATATAATTATCTGTATTAGGTGAAAATTTCTGAATATACTGCTATAATTTACCACTTCTGTCTTTGGTTTTGCATAGTAAATTAATTCAATTATTTGTATATCTCAATTTATTAATTAAATATTAGTCATTCATTCATGTTTTAGCTAACTTAATTTTTAAAAATCTTATTCCTAGACCTTCCATAACGCATTGAACAACACAATCTTTAATGAATATTTTTATTGCGAATTATTGGAATTTAGAATTAAAAGAGAAGAGTGAAAAGGTAAAAGATCATTGGAGAAAAGATTCATTTATTCTAATGATAAAAAACTGACAAGTACATTATTTACAATACAATCTGGACTTTAAAGCACTTTTCTCAACATTTCACACGTTTTTTGGTACCGTGGGGTAAAAACGCTTTCCAGGTTTTACCTATTATTTTATACCGTGTCAATGACTTCTTCATTAGTTGCAAATCTTTTTCCCCTTAGAACTTTCTTCAGTTGTTGATACATGTGAAAATCGCTGGCAGCCAGGTCAGGACTATATGACAGTTTCCCAGCACTTTGAATCCCCTCACCTTTATTATTTCTACATTGTTTGAATCCACAAATCATTGATTTAAGTCATCTCATTTATGAGTTATCGCATTTGCATTCATGCGAGAACACAAAGAGGCATACAATCAACTAAATGATATATTTCCATGTTTATATCTAGTATCTAAGTCTTAGATGCTAAAACTTTGCTCCTCTTCTTCTTACAGTTCAACATTTTCAAAATTAAGAGTGAAAATCGAGGTCAAATCACTACACATGGATTGTTAACGCAAAGTAATTAATAAAATTTTGAAATCTGTTTTAAAATATTTATTATCTATTTATTCAAAATAATTGGCAACACTTGCAGCCATAATTACTTTGACACTTTTGATAGTTTTTTCATATGAAATTTCAAGGACTCTGAATATGACATCAGTAGACGAATGCATCTTAGTCCGAATTCTTAAAAGAATCCCCTGATCCTTATTTCACTGTATATTATCTTTGTTAGAAAATACAACAGTGTTCCTTGTCCCAAATCACTGTATATATTTCTCTTATTATCCTCTTGTTCAAAAACTGGTGACTTCTGGATTCTACTAAAAAGTTACACCATTGCTCCCTGAAAACACAGGAAGTTCAGTGGCAGGTAGTAGGACAATAATAACAAGGGAGGTATATAGGATTCCTAAAGACCACCACCTGTCAATTTAAATCCTCTCATATCCATCTAATACCATGCCATTACTGTCAGGAAGTCGAAAATAAACTACAATATAGGAAACCTCTACCACTCCCCCTTCAAATTTCTTATTTTTCCAACGAAATGAAATCTAGGTTCATCACCCATAATATATTTTCAACTTCTGCTATATATATATATATATATATATATATATATATATATATACACTGAAGTGACAAAAGTCATGGGATGACTGTTCATTTCGTGTCGGTCCTCCTTTTCCCCAGCGAAGTGCAACAACTCGACGTGTCATGGAGTCCACAAGTCGTTGGAAGTCCTCTGCAGGAATATTGAGCCATGCTGTCTGTATAGACGTCCATAATTTTGAAAGTGTGGATGGTGCAGGGGTTTGGGCACGGACGGACCTTTCGATGATGTCCCATAAATGCTCGATGGGATTCAAATCGGGTGATCTAGGTGGCCAGATCATGCGCTGGAATTGTCCGGAATGTTCTTCAAACCAATCGCAAACAGTTCTGGCCTGGTGACATGGCGCATTGTCATCCATAAAAATCTCATCGTTGTGTGGGTACGTGAAGTCCATGAATGGCTGCAAGTGATCTGCAAGCAGCTGAACATAACCATTTCCAGTCAATGAACGGTTCAGTTGCACCAGAGGACTGAGTTCATGCCATGTAAAAACAGACCACACCATTATGCAGCCACCACCAGCTTGAACAGTGCCTTGCTGACAGTTTGGGTCCATGGCTTCGTGGGGTCTGCGCCACACTCGAACTCTACCATCAGCTCGTAACAACTGAAATCGTGACTCATCTGACCACGCCACGGTTTTCCACTGGTCTAGGGACCAGTCGATATGCTCACGAGCCCAGGAGAGTCGCTGCAGGCGATATCGTGCTGCTGTCAGTAAAGGCACTCGAGTCGGTCTTTTTCTATCATAGCCCAATGAAGACAAATTTCGCCGCAAAGTCCTATCGGAAGCGTCCCACATTGATTCCTGCAGTTATTTGACGAAGTGTTGTGTGTCTATTAACATTGACCATTCTACACTGACGTCGGCGGTCTCGGTCGTTAAGTGCAGATGGTCGCCCACTGCGCTGTACATGATGGGATGTGATGCCTGAAATTTCATACTCTCGGCACACTCTTGATACTGTGGATCTCAGAATTTTGAATTCACTAACGATATCCGCAATGGAATGGCCCATGCGTCTAGCTCCAACTAACATTCCACGTTCAAAGTCTGTTAATTCTCGTCGTGCCGCCATAAATCACGAAAAACCTGTTCACATGAATAACTTGAACACAAATGAAAGTTCTGGAAAACGAACTGCGCATTTATACTTTTTCGTTGTGATACTACTGCCATCTGTATATTTGCATATTGCTATCCCATGACTTTTGTCACTTCAGTGTATATTACGGGTTCTATTAACGATATAATGACAATAGCATGCCATTGTTGGAGCACTAGACATGCATTTAATATATGAACTAAATAGTTACATTTGTCAATTGATTCGAAAATTATGTAAATTATTCTAGAAAGCTTATATATATATATATATATATATACATCATCCTTGGCTGGCTGTCACCCGCCGCTTCCATTTTTTTTTGGAGATGCAACTTTAAAAGATATTACTTTCGACAAAAATATATCCTTGGGTTAAAAATATATTCGACAGGTGGACTAAAATATATCCTTGTATAGTATCCCACTCCCCAAATGAAATTTCTCCAATGAGGTGACGTGTAGCCACATCATACATGGTCATCTGCAATTTTTTAGAACTTTCGCAAAATTAATTATTAATTATTAATTATTTTCGACATCAAGGTATCTTAAAGAAACCAATATATAGGAGCCCCTCATCCCTAAAATAATTTAATATTCCTCAGATAGACTGACGTCGGGATTCATTATCCATGGTCCCTTATCACCCTCTTCTTCCAATTTTGTAAAGATATCTGAAATTTAAAGCCTGATGCAACAACTCTTTTGATTTTCCATTTTCATTTGTTAAATATTATTGGAATGTTTGATGTATGGTAACGCAATCAGAATTCTCAATATTTATCGTGGAAATTAAAACAACCCTTTAATTTTTCATCAATGGCACTGAAATCATTAAAATGCCACTTTAATGTCTTGTGATAAGATTTAGCTCATCAAAGGTGAGTGACATTTGATGCTTGCTTTACAGTACTTTTAATACGAAGGTCGATAATCACCGTAGCTCTTTAATAAGTAATAAAGTTTTTCTTTATAATTTGGTACATTTTCAATATTTAATGTAATAAAAATATGTTTTGTTATTAAAATATGCGCTTGTGTCTTATAAATGAACTATAATTAGTCCTGAACTCTCGTTAATTCGGTAATTCATTTGATCTGATATTAACTGGATTATTCGGATTATAATGAAACATGATACAAGAATTTACAGATTTAGCCTGAATTATATCTACATTACAATATCTATTTGTCATGCACTTAATATCGCAAAAAAATAGAAATCTCATTTAATGTGTACATTAGAAGATTTTTTTTTTTGAATTTTAACTTTAACTATCCAAATTTTTCACAGCAGATCATTAATATATGTTTAAACTCATTTCAGTAAGAATAAACCATATTACACTAATTTTTAATTACTTTAATATTTAATTAGATAATTAACATATTTTTTGAAACATATCTTAAATTCTAATATTTACAAACACACAATTCCAGTTGGAAATTATGCTTTATATTATTCTTCATGCTGTTTGCCTCCATCAATTTATAAATATATACATATAGTTTTTCTAAACATTTTTTACATCAATGACGAATAAAAAAAGCGAATTTTTTTAATGCAATTTTAACTTTTAAATTTCTAGTAAAAATTTATTTCTATAAATATAACCTTGAATGATACACAAAACATCCACTGTTTCATACATATTATTTTGATATACAATTAATTGTTTGATTAATTTTTTTGAGCTATGATTGGAGCATAGTGGGAAAATATCATTCTTCATAAAATATTTTTTTTTAATCGAAGCTAGAGTTTTTAGTCAAAGTACCTCAAGAAAAACCCTTATAACTCGAGAAATATTCCAAATATTGACAACATCTATTTATATTTTGAAACCTAAAGTATCAGAGAATATTGTGAAGCATAAAAAAATATTTGCTATTTTGAAAAATTTTTGAAGTTTCGAGTATGTACGTGCACCTTAAGAAATATCAGAAAATCAGTGAATTTACCTTTGGTTATTGCCACTAATAACCATCCTCTAAAATTCAACTATTCGAAATCGGTTGAGACCCCCTCGCCTGCAAGCATAACCCGAGACATTAAATTGTGTTCACAGTTAGTGGATAAATCGCTGGCTCTCGGAAATTAATTTCGCTGCCGACCACTAGAATGAGCCTTTGGGGCACGGCAATCACTAACCATCTCTAACTGTAAACCACCGAAGCAAAGAAATAATTAACAACTTACTCGGTTCGAAAGCCGAACCCTAAAATCGATGTCTTGCAAAGCATTCCTCAATCTACGTCCAGAAGAAACAAAATAAAAAGACAACTCTTACCGAACGAAATAACAAAACCTAAGCAACATAAACTCATCAAAACCACTTGACGTTTTAAAAACTTAAAATTGGACCCCTTCCCCTTACTCGTTCATCAAGTCTGCCAGTAATACATTTTCCTATCGCCGCCTATGCAAAACCTCCTGAGGCTGCTCTTGGGTTTTGTAATTGAACGTAGTTACGGCTCGAGAGATGTAATTAAGTGCGGCCGGAGCTCCGTTTTCGTAACGCCCTAGGGTCGTCATCATGGTGCACCCCCCTCCAAAATATTCGGAAATATGTCGAGGCGGCTAAAACTCGACTTAATTAAGTATTTTTGGAGATGTTTTATAAGCAGTTCTCAAAAAGGATTATGGATGTGATTTCGATTTAGATTGCTTTTGTGAATTGTGTGTTCTAGGTATGCGGAAAGATTCGGACAGACGTTCTGGTTGTTTCTAGTTGAATTTCAGATAAGCTATGTGAAATAGAGCGAGGTTTCTTGGGAAACTTACAATAATCTTAGAAAAATTAAGCCATCGTGGGTAATGAAGTTAAAAAAAGTTTTAATTTAAATACCACTTCTTCTTTCAATTAAGTGATGGGGCTCAACTTTTTTATACTGATTAATGGATCTATAGTTGACCGTTTGGAAAGAATAGATAGACCATAATTTTTGGGCAGTGTTCATAAATTTCAACATTCTTGTACTGAAGATAATGCAAGGAAAGTGTAAGAATATTACTTTTGTGGTGATCAAGAACTGAAATGATTAAATCATAACTCATAAACGGTTATTTCTGAAGTTACAAAAGAATGTAAAATTATGGAGTTGCAATACATTGTGAAAAAATATTCTGAAGTTATGATATATTGTGAAAAGATTCTAAAATTATTGGTGTTACTTATGGCACTTAACAAAAATGTTGACGAACTGTCAGTGTTTTAAAAAAAGATCGTAGTAACTTCTGACGCCAAAGATCCATAAGTACCCGAGGACAGTAAGCTCATATGAAGGTGGCTCACACATTCGTTTACAAAACCCCTTTTTAAGGGGTTGTGGACTCTATCACACATTTCACAGAAAGAACACAGGTAAGAGCACAACCTTGCCTGGCTGAGGACTCGAACCTGGATTGCTCAAAGCATGGAGAAGAGACAGAAGGCGGATACCAAGACGGAAGCATCTGTATTGTCTTTTTTTAATTTCCCTCCCCCAGGAAGGCATCACAAACACTTATTGAAAAGTCACCAGATGAATAAGATATATGTCTCGTCCTCTGGGGATAACCAAAGCCAAAAATACCTATTCCGCCCCTCCCAAAACCTCGAATGATCAAAACACCGCTACAGCAAAGGCGAGAGCTATGATAGAACTATTACTACCCATAATACAACCTTTTCCGAAGGAAGCACCTTCTGTTATCAGTCGATATTCACCAACCACATATCCTTTCTAAATTCACCTGAATGGCAAGAACCTATTATATGGGAAACTGATTATCCCAATATTTGAGATCCTTCCGATGAAACCTATTGAGGATACAATAATTAAGAGGAGTCGATTATCTTTCTATGATGGAGTATAAAGAGATGATGGCCCAGTCCCTCTTAAATGCTATGATTAATGCAATGACTTCTTCACACAATAAAAAGCATTCATTAGAAACTTACATCAAACACATTAAGGGCAATTACAAGACATATAATCAAAAATATTTCAATGTAGAATAGAACAAATATTTTTAATGCAACTTATTGGAAAGAATATATCGTTAATTGTAGTGCAATCAATTTGTACAGCTACAGTTTTTTTTCCAGTGTACAGTCTACACCGACAATACAAATACCGACAATTTGACACAGAAGTTGGTGAAAGGAAGTTATTGCAGATCGAGGCTTTTCAGAACTCCTATCTCAATACCCATGCTAAGTCAACTGGTATGGTCTTTTCAAAAACTTTCACACATACTCTGATAAATGTGTCACATTAGAGAATGCCATGGTATTCATTAGCTCACAATAGTTGCGAAATATTTTTTGGCGTGAATGTATCAGTTTTATTAAATCTATAGTGTCATCCATGGTGAGTTTGTTCATGGAATCCCTTTAAGAGTATCCAAAAATCAAATTTGTTTTTAGACGTGTTTTTTTTAATCGGTCGAAACGAAAATTTCACACAAGGTTGTACTTGTAGTCACAAAACCCAATGTCATATTGATGTATTCAAGTTCTTGTGCTATTCAGCTATCACTTTTATTTCTGAAAGCATAAATCGACAGACAGTTAGACCGTCATAGGATTTGGCTCAAACTGTGAAAGATATCTACTCCATATATATTAAATTTGTGTACTGAAATTAGTCCACTTAACTCTCTTCGTTTTCTATTTGTTGCGCTAGCTTTTATTCGAAAAAATTTCTTCTCTGTACAAATTTAACACAAAACTTGAATGAAATCTGTATCTTTGTTGTAAAGATTTATACTTTATTTCAACCCTATGACTTAAAGCGGTTTTGAGTTGTAGTTATGACGGACAAGTAGACGGACATTTTCAAGAAATGTGTTTTTCGATCTCGAGAAGGTCTAAAATTTGAAGATTCGTCAAAATGTCGAGTCAGAATTTTGAATTATTATTATACTTTCTTTCTTCTATGTAAATGAGAAAGTAAAAATTATCATTCATATGAATAAGCTAGTTTGACAAATAAAAACTTTTTTTAATGAACTTCTTACTATTTGTGCTGTGGCCACGGTAGCCTGGTTGGTAGAGCGTCAGTCTTGTAACCGAAAGGTCGCGGGTTCTGTCCTCGTCTCGGCCAAAGACCGCCGTGTTGGCTAAAGGCGCATTAAATATGTCTATGACTGTAAAGTCCTCCAAGTTTCCATAACAAAACGATATCTCTGGGGGTGCTGAATCAGGGATGAGTCGGTCTCTGATTTGGATCTAAATTCTGACTTGCGGATGGATGAATGAGTGTATGGATGAGTTCGACCACCCCCTAAAAAGGGTTGTGACGTATGTGTGAGCTACAAGTCAGACTTCTGTCCTCTGGGTGCTCGGGGGTCTTTACCCTCAGAAGCTACGGCATCCCCTTTCCGTGAAAACATGGACACGACAAAAAAAAACTATTTGTGCTTGGCTGCGAAGATAGGAAAAGTCCTATAAATCAGGAAGCTTTTATCCTTGGCAGTAAGTTATTAGTGGTCAAGCTTGTCAAGGATAATATTACAAACGACAGAATGGATATTTGCTACTGTATACTTACTATTTGTGCTTGGGCTCGAAGGTAGGAAAAGTCCTATAAACAAGGAGGGGCCGCGGTGGCCCGGTGGTAAGGTCTTGGCCTCGGAACCGGAGGGTTTCAGGTTCGAGACTCGCTTCCACCGAAGATCCGTCGTGTGAGGGGGTCTCTTGCACGTTAAATCTGTCAGGCCAAAGTCCTCCCGCTGGTGTGGTGTGGTGTGGAGAAGGGGTGCCACTTCAGGTGTCGTCCTCGTCATCTGACCGTGGTTCAAAATTACGAGGTCCGTCCCAAAATAGCCCTCGTGTTGCTTTAAACGGGACGTTAATATAACTTAACTAAACTAAACCTATAAACTAGGAAGCTTTTGTTATCCTTGGTAGTAAATTATTAGTGGTCAAGCTCGACAGATTTATTATTGCAAATGAGAGGATTGATATCTATATCAAGATGTTACTCATTAAATGAACGTAATGATGTCTATTAGGGAGTGTTACAGTGTCAGTTATCCTTCTGCTTATCCCCCTTGGATTGAACGCCATTTCAAACCAAGTTGTCAAAGAGATCAGGGAAAGAGGATAACAGTAGTATCTAAGAGTAAAGACCTTTGAGCACCCGAGGCAGAAGTCTTACTCTAATTCATATGAAGATGACATTCACTCACTGCTTGCACGATCCCTTTTTGCAGGGAAGCTCTTTCACAAACCTCACATGGTTAAGAAAATACCCGAACCCGGTTGCCCTGATCACGGGGAAGACTCACTATCCTTAGATCAGGATACCGGCATATCAGTTATAATCATTCTTAAGTAATCTTGAATTTTGAATATCGAGAGTTCGAATCAGATAACAGGCTACTGAAATTAATTTTTTTACCACAGTATCGATATAAAATCAGAAAGTTATGGAAATAAATGTTATTTTAATAACTATGAGAAAGATTGAAATTTTTAATCTTGGTGACGGTGATAGAGTGAGATCAAGGTGATAGATCAAGACGGGGCACATCTCAGACTAGACAACAAAAAAAAAACTACGAATATTCCTTTATGGAAAGGAGAACAATTTTGTTACTAATCTTATATGAATCTTTCTGATTTCCTCCAATAATGTAGGAAACTATTGAAACATTTTATGTAAATAATCCAGTCCTGGAAGACTAAATTGCGTTGGATGGTTCAGTGTTGAAAACTATATGCACAGTTTTAATAATGTAATTATGTTTGTTTTTTATGAATCAATATCTCATGCCATTAATTTATTAAAATTTGTTCAATGTCTCTATTTAAAACTATCTATCATTATATAGTTTGAACTAAATTTTTGCTTTCAACAATAAGATATTCGCCATATTTAGCTCATTATGTAATCGCAGATTAAGCATAATCAATACACTCTTTTTTAACACTTCTATGTCATTTAATATACTATTTTATTAATATTTCAGAACTTTTTGCCTGTTTCCTACTTTAATTTTACTATACTAAGAAAAAACAGGTTTAATGATCAAAATAAATATTTTGAAATTCAACTAGTATCCGTTAATGGTTAAAAGTTAACCATCCTTTAAAAAATAAAAGTTATCTAAGAAGTGTTTCAACTACTATCCGTTTTTGGATAAAAGTTAACCATACTTTTA
>JAPMOQ010048992.1:538094-552879 GCA_026543055.1 Argiope trifasciata
AAAAAAATAGAAATGAAATATAGAGATATTTTGTGACAAGTAATTAAAGTGAAGCTGTAATCGTCAAAAAACACGAATTTCAGACTTTGACGAATCTCCACGTTTTGGACCGAGTTCGAAAAACACATTTTTTTGAAAATATCTATCTCTCTGTCAATAAAATATCTGCTCCAAAGATAACTTATTGACTCATAGCTCTAACTTAAAAACGTTTTGAGCTAGAAAGGTGAAATTCGGCATACGGTCCTTATACTAAATTCGAATCAAATCTTTTATCAGGTATCAGATTTTGTGAAAAATATATTTAGAGGAAATCTATTTGTTCGGTTATTCAAATGAAAATTAACGTCATAACTGCAGACGAAAAAAAAATCTATGGTTAAAATTCTATGCACAAATTTATCATATCAAATTTTGAACCAAATCTGCAAAGGAATTTGTTATCTGTTGACATCTACTTCCATAAATAAATGTTTCAAAAATGACAATATTTAAATATATCAAAATTTTATATCTAATTGTGTGACTACAGTTGTAGTACCATGTTAAATTTTAGTTTCAATCACTTGGGAAAAACATATGCAGGGTAATCAGCGAATAAGCTCTGACTTCAAACTTAAATATTTCTACAAAGATCGGTAGAATTATGCTTTAAACTGTACGTTTATTAGCAAAACTGTAAAAATAGTGTACAAAAGTTAGAAAATTTGGTTATAAAAACCGTTAATAGATGGCGCTCTACGCTGAAAACTCTTTCTCTGAGAGGAGTAAAGAAAAAAGATAAAGTGATGCGGTCTTTGCAATCAAAATACATATTTTTCAAAATGTTCACCGTTCGAAAGAATGAAATGGCGTAATCTAGCAATGAAATTTGACATCACTTCTTGCAATGTCTCAACGGAAATGGAATCACATGCAACACCAATCAATGATTCAAGCTCATCTAGAGTGGTGGGATTGTTTCTATAGACAGTGTCTTTCAATACTCTCCACAGAAAAAAGTCACAAGGAGTCAGATCGGGAGTCATTTTTCATCTTGACATCACACTGAAAGCGTCTATGGACATTATGATTAGAGCGCCATCTTTTAATGATTTTCGTAAGTAAATTTTCTAAACTTTTTTACAGTTTTGCTAATAAACGTACAGTTTACCGCATAATTCTATCCATATTTGTTGTAGAGATATTTAATTTTGAAATCAGCGCTTATTCGCTGATCACCCTATAATTTAAATTCAGTTTTTGACGATTTGAAAAAATTAAGCTGTCTTAAAGATGGATATTAGATAAAAATTAAATTAAATTCTTAAATAAGTAACAAAACTCATACATTTACCTATAGTATAAAATACCTTTCTATTTTTATAATATGCTAATATCAAAACATGTTGCAAAGAAAATGTTATACTTCTAAATTTATATGCTTACTTTAAAGAATATATGTACAAATCGTTTCCATTATTTTTTATTAATTCTTCAACTTATTCTAATAATATGCTTTCAATTTTGTAATATTTATTTTATTTGTAACATCGATTAAACTTAAACATTTTAAACAGGTATTAAATTTACTTTTATAATTTATATTTATAAATTCGTTGAACAAAATAAAATTTAAAGTGACTTTAATTTTGAAAGAGTACTGATACATATGCTACACTTTATATGAAATATTAAACCAGCCGTGACTTTACTTCACATTTTTACTTTAGGAAATTACAGTCCACTTTTAATTGCTATTCATATGCGGCGCTTGCAAATGGATCGAGTAAATGCTATTTATAGCTGAAGCGTCTATAATAATTTTGAAATAAACTGCTATTTATATGCAAAACTGTAATAATGTTGCAAAAAATAAATGGAGTAATTTTATGGATTTTTTTTTTTCAATTTTCGAGGCAAGATAATTATTTTGGTATTAAATTCCTCTTACAGGATATTTTGAAGAAAGATTTCTTATTTTTATGAAACAATTTGATGATTATAAAGTTGTTTGGAAAATCAGAAGATTCAAAAGAGCTCTGATAACCAATTATTCATTAAGAATGTTTTAAAATTCCGTTCTCAGAAAATTACTATGCTTCGAAATTATTTAAAGAATTAAAAATAACTTGCTTTCTGATTTCAATTCGCTCAAAAAAATAGGTCTTTGATGGTTTATATTTACAGAAATTTAAATAATAATTCTAAAATTTAAGAGATACCCCATTTTCCGATAATTCTGAGGGAGGTTGAATGGATGGCGACGACTAAAGCAATAATTTAATAATTAGGTGATTTTTGAGATAAAAATGAATGGATATAAATATTTGAAAATTTTAATGATAGCTCAATTAGAATTTGAGTTCTAAAGTTTCGTCTAGAACATTTAAAGATCTGTCATGGAAGCTATAAGAAGTAGAGCCAAGTCAGTTAAATAGAAGATAGTATTAGAGGAGTGAATTTTATCTTTGGCGATAGTTGGACACCAAAGAGTTTCCTCTGATTGCTTTATGCTTTTGGGACTGTTTAATAAAGGTTGATTATTATAGCTTTCTGCAAATCTATTTTGTGTACAATTAGTCTATGTTTTATGTTTTCATGTAGAATAAAATTTCATTATCCAGTTGAACTTTTCACTGCAACAATATTTTTTTGTTTTTTCCCGAAAAAAAATATACATAACCTCTTTGTTGACCGTAACGTATCTGGCGCATTGAAGTAAAACTTCTGCAGCCAACTAGCAAGGGATACATTCACCCTTCTTCTTGCAAATCCTCAAGTTAAAATCCCATGGATCAAGGCCCGTGTAGGTTATGAGGGGAATGAAGCGGCGGATAAACTAGCCAAAACAGCTGCTAGCGCTAATCAGGATCATAATACAATGAAGCTTCTAAAATGTCATCTGAAGAACATCCTCCAAACCGAGATGATGTCAAGATGGCAAAAGGAGTGGGAAGAAGGCGAAACAGGCCGATCCACATTCAATATAATACCGAAAGTTTCTCTCTGCGCGACCAAGTGGAGCAGAGCGGATGTCCTTTTCTTCACTGGACATGGTCCATTTGCAACATACCTGCACATATTCCATCTGGCCATCTGTCCTTGCTGTAGTTGTGGGGAAATAGGATCCCCAATTCACTATGCCACCGAATGCTTACTGACTCTCTCATGGCACATGAGAAAGCCAGAGCCACGTTTTGAGGAAGAATGGTACAGGAGGGTTGCATCAAACACCCATTCACGCAGCAAAATCCACTCCATAATAAGCCATATCCATAAATAGCAAGACCTCTTCAGGATTATACAATAGCTGAGACCAAATTGCCAATCATATTCAGCCAAAAATATAACTTCAAAAATAGTAACTTATTTTTGTTCCCCCTTGTAATTATTACCTCGCCCAAAAACTGGATGTAGTCGTGTAAGATTCGACACCAATGGGATTCTCTCTGGAGATACCCGAATGGTTTGTCGTCTATATCTTTATTTTTTATCTCTTTCTTCCTTTTTTCCCTCCATTTTGTGCCCTTCTAACCGGGTAGATAACTTAATGTTATAGGCACCGGGGGCGCAAGATGGCGTTATGTTATGTTATGCAGGACGGCAGTAACTTGCTTCAAGCGTTGCTCTACAATTTTAGGCCGCGGTAGCCTGGTTGGTAAAGCGCCAGTCTCGTAACCGAAAGGTTGAGGGTTCTGTCCTCGTCTCGGCAAAAGACCGCCGTTTTGGCTAATGTCAGTTGGGGCCCGTTAAATAGGTCGCGACCGCAAAGTCCTCCAAGTTCCCATAACAAAACGATACCTCTGGAGGTACTGAATCAGGGATGAGTCGGTCTCTGATTTGGATCTACCTTCAGACTTGCGGATGGATGGTTGAATGAGTGTATGAATGAGTTCGACCGCTCCCTAAAAAGGATTTTGTTGTTTGTTTTCGAGAAAAGTCATACTTTCACCTTAACGGTGCTCGTTAACAACGAAAAGCGCACACCTCTATCTCAATTCGAAAGAGCTCCGCTCATTCGTACTTGCTATGATCAAATGGCATTAGAACTACCACAATTTTAAACTTTTACAGGTGTGATGTGGAGAGGGGTGCCAGTTCAAGTGTCATCCTCATCATCTGACAGTGGTTCAAAATCACTCGGTCTATCCCAAAATAGCCCTAGTAATTCTTTTCTACGATGCCTTTATGTAACTAAACTAAACCATTATTTAAAATTTATTATTCAAATTCTAATTCTAAACAAGTGACTTTTTCTAAAATCCCCTTATTAAAGAAATCTACTAATCTTATTTAATTTTAGATAAATTATTTCTGGATTTTTTAATTTTAATTAAATTCACTTATTGAGATATATTACCATTAATTGGTCTTAACAAAATGTATTTATGAGGAAACAAATTGTAATTAAATTAATTTAGATTAAATCCAAATAGTAACTTGAATGTGCGAATAAAACGACTCTTTAATTTCAAGGAATTTCGATGATTAGGCATTGCAAAAGTTTTCTTTTTGTTTCTTATATTTTTAATATTAAATTAATAAAATATACGCCTTCTAAAAATTAATGATTAATGAGATTATACTTAATAATTAAATATATACGCAGTAAGCAAATATATTAAGAATAAAAAATCTATGATTTATTGTTTGTATAAGCATAGACAATGAAGAATTGAAATGGAGAAAAAAATTCGATAAACATCTTAAATCTAATTTTAGTTTATTCCTTAATTTATTTTCAATTATAAAAACTGATCTCCTAATAAGTTCCAACTTTTTCTATTAGTGTTATTATTCCAGAGCATTAATAGAGAATAAGGAAATAAAGTAGGATTATAAAGGCAATTCCGGAAATTGAAAAGTAGTTGCTTAAACACAAATTGAAAATAAGCTTTAAATTAAAGAGGTATTTTGTACGATTGAATATTCTATTTTAATTTTCATTCTTTATTTATTTTAAGGGATTCTTTTTATTTTATTTTTATTCTTTATTTTCATTTATTTTTTTATCATTTTTATTGCTATACAATTTTATTTTTATTTTTCTTATCATTTTTATTCTTATTATTTATGTTATAATTTTTATTTTTATTTTTTATCTTATAATTTTTATTCTTTAATTTTTTATTGTTAATTTTTATTTTTATTCTTTATCTTATCATTTTTAGTCTTAATATTTTCATTTTTTATTCCACTTTTATACATTTATTTTATTAATGTATATTATAAATATTATACATTTACGTCAATCATATTTTTAATTCTCAGTTGACATTAGTTAAGGATAGATATACATTTTCATCATCTAAAACAATTTAATTATTAATATTTTTTATTCAAATAAATAAGATTAATAAATAAAATGCATTTTTGCTAAATGGTTAAAATAAAATTTGTGTTGTCTGCGAAAAATATTTAATAAAGTTAGCATTACAGAGTGCCATGAGAAGAAAAAGAACCAGAAATAAAACAGAAACTAATAAGAAACTAAAACATAACAAAATCAATAACAAAATAATAACTGAAAACATATTTTCATACATTCGGTTCCGTTAAAATTAAAATTGGTATAATTTAATATGAATAAATTATTTCCAAAGTAAAGAATTTCAAATACAAATATAAATGTTTCTTTTAGCATTCCTACTCCCTAAATAACAGAACTAAATATTTTAAAAAAACATTTGCGGATCAAAAAAGGAAATTAAATTTTCTAAAGCTTATTTCTAATTACATTCATTTCATATTTTTCTTCACTCCCAGATGTAAGCATACATTTTTCCAAAGACGCTTTTGCTATACCTTGTTTCCTTATTTCTTTTACGATATTTAATTGAATTTTCAATATTAAAAGTATTTTATAATTAAAATATGATTTTTAATCCCTTATAAATATGCCAGTATTTATAATTTATAAACGCAGATAAGAAAATAATTATATTTTATTTCTTTATTTTTATGAATTTGTATTTAAATCTTCACAAATTAATAAATCCTTATGACTTTAAATAATTATCAAGGTTAGAGATATTTTAAATGTGAATCATGATAACATATTTTTTTTATTTTGAAAATAAGCTTGACCCGTAACCAGAGATGTGATTCCAAATTCCGCTTTATTCATTAGCTCTGATTATCACATGGTATTTTATCCTTAAATACAACCATCTCCTCTGTCACTTCAAGTAGTTCTTTTAGCAGTATGTTCGAACACTTCTAAATATGAGCAAGTGTGTATAACAGAGTTCTTTACAAAAGTTTTCGTTGTTACTTAGAAGTCATTGACTCCATGTGTCTGAAATTGCTTTTAAATTTGAATAATACAAAAAGAATAAAGAAATAATCTTAAAATAATATTTTAAAATATTGTATTCTTCATTTCTGTTGTCTAAATTTTAACAGCTATTGAAACTACTGTGATTCCGTGATATCTAAATGAAGTAGGTTTTTTTATAACATATCTACAAATTTAATATTTTAAACACTTAACGTTTTTATATTAATATTTTGGTAACTGCAGAATTTTCAGGTTATATTGTGCTTCCAAAACAAATTCTGTTTTCAAAAGATAAAAAAGAAAAATAACAAAGAAATTATTCTGACTCCATGTCTCTGACCGTGGAGTGAGGAAATTCATGTAACCAGTTATGGGTTGAAACTTTCATGCCTCATCTTGGTAAATTGTAATATATACAGTAAAAATATCATATCAAATCTATAAAAAATTAAATAACAGGGTTTTTTTTGACAAAAATATAAAACAATCAAATTGGAAACGAAATACTTTTAAATATGTCATAATTAGTATATTTATTGACAAAAAACATATCTTTTAAAGATATGTATTATAAGGACGATGTAATTTAAAGGAATTTAACTATACCCAGAGTATGTGTTTTGCCTAAAACTTTCTTTAAAAAATTAAATTACAGGCTTTTTTGACAAAAATATAAAACAATTGGAAACTAAATACTTTTAAATATGTCATAATTTGTATATTTATCGAAAAAAACATATCTTTTACAGATATACATTATGGGGAAGATGTTATTTAAAGGAATTTAACTATACCCAGCGTATGTGTTTTGCCTAAAACTTTCTCCCATACGTCTATTTTGTGTCACGTTTTGTAGAACAGTGAACATTTATGAAGGGTGTAGAAGTAGATAGAGAACATTCATAACTATCAAAAACACATAAAAAAGCATAGGTATAAATGAACAAATGACATTTTATCGTCTTTCCAAAGTCATCACTTTGAGGTTCTCTTAGTATATATGCAATGAGCCAAGTGGATATTGCTACAAATCTGTAATGCTGCTTCTCATCACTGTTAGTTCAATTACTGGAAATACCATTTTACGACCAACTCTGTTAAATGCTGATCGGAGGCCGAATCAGTGGTTTCATGGCTTGATTACCAACTTGGCGACCATTTGACGACTTTCGCCACAAAATAGGTAATACTGGAATTTTCCAGAATTTTGACAATAGACCAGTTAGGTCTATTCTTCTTCTTCTTGCATTCAGCCAACTACCCCACCACCACTGAACGTAGCAGTATCAGTGGTGGCGGGGTGGTCGGCTGTATGCAAGAAGAAGAATAAACCTGTTAGGAACCGCGCTATATTTGACTGTTCAAAAACCTTCTCTGCCGTGTCTCGTGAACTTTAAAAGACCGTGAGATCAAACTGGAGGCAGCTTTTAGAGTTCAACTCTGATTAATAGTTGAACGAACTCTCACCCTGAGTTCTTCAAGCAGCTTGTCATTGTTCTGCAGTGTTTTGCTGTTTACGTACTGTTGTTTGCGAGTAGTGCTGCTATATATTGATTGTGTGCGTCTAGGCTGTGAATTTGTCTATGCATCAGTGATTTCGAGTTCATAAAATCATCGTTTATTACAGAGACCTATTGATTATCGTCTCCATACATCATCTACAAGCGAACCCATTAACTTTACAGACTTATTGGATGAAGTTCTGTAACAATGTCTAACGAATGTCTAGATTCGTGCATAGTCAAACCAAAATGGATATTTTGCTATAGTATTGTATTCAAAAATATTTCCAACAAAACAGTACATCAGAGTCTATGAGCATGCTTTTACTGTACTGATTGAAAAGCTCCACCTTACGTCCAATTGTACAATGACTATGAATGCGAATAAGATTCTTCAAAATGGAGAGGGTCATCTAGAAACGGAATCAAATGGAATAATTCAATTTTTATAAAAAAAAAAATCCTATCCAGTTGTTACAGAAGATGAACTTATCGTTCGTTTTCCTCTATTTGGAGATTAATATAAATAATGAATGGTTGTTTGAGAGCGCAGTTCTGTAACCAAAGAACTAGTCGGTCAATAAAATAAATAAAAAAATTTAGACATGATTGTCATAAATTCCAAATTATATACAGCTATAGACATTGTGATGGCCCATGATGATAGTAATATTTACCCCATTGAATTTTTTAACTCCCTAGAGTTAACAGATTACCTTCGTATAAGCTGGAGTTTAAAGTTGGTAGTCCACTCCTGTAGAGGTTAAATTTTGATTCTCCCAGACTGTGCAAAACCATTAGGCTTCGTATCACAAATCTGGACAGTAATAATATAAAAGCTATCATTATTACAGGAACTGCTAAAAGAGACAGCTTTTTAATTTCCTGTATACCTATTATTCCAAACAACTTGCCATTTTGTTTCAAGAGATTGCTATATCCCTTAAAATTGGCCTTTAAAGTGATAGGCATTTATTTGAGCACTCCATGCTTCTCACTAGATCAGTTATATGTTGATTGTTTACGCGTTTAAAATATCTAAAACTTTCATGTGCCGATGAAAAATGATAGTTATTTAATTTTGTATACATTATGATATTGGAATAAAAAATAAATTTAGAATTTTTCCCATAGATCTTTCCATGTGTTACAAGTTTCTTGGTTATATCATTTCAGACTCTATTTTCGATAGTACCATAATGTCTACGGTTTGATAACATTTTACATTGGGATCAGACCATCAGTCCTCGCACATTAAAATTTCCACGTGTACGAAGGCGTAAGTAAAAACTTGTATACTATACATACATAAACTAAATTTTCTTCAGTGGCAAAAAGAAAATGTTTTTCTCAATCTTTCGGAATTTATGGTATATTTCTATCTTCATTGCTATATATCATAATGATTTTTAAAATTTTAGATGAACTTCTCAATTGTCCAGAAATATTAAAATATGCTACAAGCATATTGAATAATTTGTTATTAATAAGAAATTACTTCAAACTAAATTTATTATGATTTATTTCACTTATTATCAGTTTTGAAGGAAATGAAGGATTTAGTTCCCATTCAACCCATCACAGCTTATAAATCAGTCTAAGAACTAGATGTTCTGTTACGAGAAAAAAAAGTTTCGAGCTTTCATAGAGCTTAAGGTATCCGACTACATTTAAAACACTATTTATAGACCACATTGGCTAATTATTATGGACCACATATATTTATTAGCATATATTTATGGAAAAATGCATATATACACATATTTTTACCATATCTTCATTGTATCTCAATATTTTTCTTAGATTTTGGTTCATTTATTCATCATTTTATTCTATAACTTGTGTGCAAAGAAAAATAGGATTTCTGCATTACCATTTTGTGTAGAGTACAAACCGTTTTGGTTCAATTTAATTAAAATTGACTATAAATTTTCCAAATTCTCAAATTATTTTATATTTTCAAATAGTTTTTTGTGTTTATAGTGTTTATAATTGACAATACCTCTGAAAACCAAAAATAGTTTTTAAAAAATCAAATTTTTCAAAAAATATCCTTCTAACGTAGTCGTCGGATACCTTAATTTTTCTCCGTGGTAAACAAAATGGATTATTCCTAATTTTGTTCTTAGAGACATTAGACAATTTTAAGGTATCCGACTACGTTAAGACACTGGTATTCGACCACATTGGCGATTTTTTAAAAAAGTGTTATTTCTTGTAATTCAGACTTTTTTCTGCCCAAAACCGTTTATTTTTTCTTAGAAAAGGAAGGTCTAACCTATTTTCCAGGGGAATTCCCAGCAAAATATAGTTTCCATTTAAAATTTGTCTTTAACTTCAATTTTAATTTTCATAAAAATTCTTCACCATTAGCATAATGTCCCAAAATTTAATAGAGGTATTTACGTAAAAATTTCAGCGTGTGTTTTAAATAATATGGGCAATGAAATGAACCAAAAATTTTACTGTGGGGGAAACACTTCTTCATTTAAAGGTGTTTTTAGAAAAATTAAGTTGCAAATTTATTAAAAAAAATGCATATATACGTATATTTTTACCCGTAACTTCTTTGCATCTCGAAATATTTCTGAGATTTTGGTTCATTTCATTCATCCTTATATTCTATAACTTGTGTACAAAGAAACATAGGTTTGTTGCATTGCCATTTTGTGTAGAGTGTTCACCTTTTTGGTTCAATTCCATTCAAATTTACTACACATTTTCCTATTTCTCAAAATATATTATATTTTCAAATAATGTTTTCGTATTTATAGTGTTTATAATTGATAATGCATCTAAAAACCAAAAATAGTTTTTAAAAAATCAAATTTTTCTAAAAATTTTCCTTTTAACGTAATCGGATACCTTGATTTTTCTCCTTGGTAAACAAAATGGATTCCTCCTAATTTCATTCTTAGAGACATTAGACAATTTTAAGTTTTTCCTTTTCTTCTGCTACTCACCATATTAAAATCATTAGTAAACTGAATAATTCATAATTGCTTCAAGCTAAATTCATAGTAATTTCTGGCCTTATTATCCATTTCGCTGAAAATGAACCGATTTCGACGACATACATCCCGCCACAACATATTAATCAGACGACGACCTCACCAGTAAGATTTTAGAAGTCGAAAAGGGTCTTTCAGGCTTCTGTCTGGAAAAGAGAACGTATTGTTACTTTAATGTCTTCTTAAACGCATGCCGAGAGCCGAACTCATAAAGCCACCGACGGCGTATACAACTGATAGAACGAATTGCTCTGTAGCATTCTTTGGGGGAAGGGAATGTTTGAACATTTAATTAAACGCAACAACCATTCCCAAGACTCATAAATAGAGCAGCCCGTTCAGCAATTTGCTAGAACCCCGTGGATGTCATTGTTCTCTACGTCGTTCGGTTCTAAGCTTTCGTGGTAAATCGAATTTTAAATGAAATTATGCAGTGGGCTTCTTTAAGAACAGCACTTCCATTGAAGAAACTTCTGTAAAATTCAGTTTAAAATGTTCTGATGAAATTTAAAAGCAAATATTTAGTCTTGCAAGGCGTTTTAATGCTTACTCAGTTATTTCAATTTTAATTTTATTAATATATTAAAAACAATACGTTTTATTAAGAATTCTAAACTTTTACCTACATATAACAATTCAATTTATTTGGCCATAACCTTATGATGTTTCAATGGGTGTATAAATGTTTAAGAATGTACGGAAGAAGAAAAAGGAACTAAATGTAACAGTTTCTGCAGAAAAATGAAACAATTGTTGTTATTTTCTCGAACTTAGAGTAAGCAAATTGCGAAATTATTATAGTATGCAAGTTTGTTTTTCATTAATGAAGAAACAGTAGGGATAATAATATCCTCAATTTTTTTGTTTATCTTTTTAATAAATTTGACCTCCCCATCACGTAAATTTCAAAGCATGGAATTCCTTTTATGGAACTGGAGAAATATAGTTGTTAAATATTAATTTTTAAGCTTAATTTAGCATTTTTGCCGATATATTGTGCAATGATTTACGATTTTTTAGGAACAGTGTCTTTCATATGATTAATATAAAAACCTTCTAGCATTTCTTGCGATCTATTTCGCAATGCTTTGCGATATTTTTATGAATAATTTGTGTCATGTGATTAACACAAAAACATTCTAACATTTTTGCCGATCTATTGTGCAATGTTTTACAAACAAATTCTGCTACGTGATTAACCCAAAAACGTTCTAACATTTTGCCGATCTATTTTGCAATGTTTTGAGGTATTTTTTTCGATCAATCTCTGTCATGCAATTAACACAAAACACAGTAGCATGTTTGCCCTTCTATTTAGCAACATTTTGAGATATTTTTACGAACACTCTCTGTCATGTGATTAACACAAAACATTCCAACATT
The DNA here is from genome assembly GCA_026543055.1 of Argiope trifasciata. Classification (NCBI taxonomy): domain Eukaryota; kingdom Metazoa; phylum Arthropoda; class Arachnida; order Araneae; family Araneidae; genus Argiope; species Argiope trifasciata. Next base: position 550,253 of record JAPMOQ010048992.1, read on the forward strand.
TTTGCAGATCTCTTGTGAAATATTTTGAATTTTTTTCATAAACAATATCAGTCATGTGATCAGCACAAAAACATTCTAAAAAAGAGGAGCTATTTAGAACAATTTTTTTCACTGACCGATTGAAGCCAAAACTTTATATAAAAGCCCAACTGCTGTTAAAAGATTACTTATGAAAATATATTTACTTAAATCATAATGTTTCTGTGTTACGGCTTTTACATTCATGCAAAATTATTATAATTGATATCTTAATGAATTTTGTTCCAAATTTAATATCGATTTTCATACTAGATGCTAAAATGTGGGATAATTTTATTTTTCGGCTCTTAACATTTTGTAACTATCATGTTCACTTGGAATTGAATATTCCCGTAAATGAGTTTTACATCAAATTACCAAGAAATCTACATATTTTCTGTGATGATCACATATTAACATTCATTCGACAAGCTCAAAAGTCGCTGAGCTATTGCTTGCAAACTGACCTAATTAGAATATAGAATTTTGAACGGAGAAAAGTCTGAAATTCGTATTCGTATTGTATGTAAATCTAGAACACTGACCCATCATTTATTGAAAATATACCTAAATCTAAATCATTGACATAGTATCTTGCAACATGCACTAAAAATGTATGTAAATCTAGATCACTGACCAAGCATCTAGGCAACATTCACTAAATAATGTTGCATATATTTTCTGTAAGTATGCGTAATCTCTCTTTTCAGCACTAGTAAAATAATTGTTAAAAATATCATATATTAGGGGAAATATTATATAAAGCAAACGAGTAGAAATAGCAAAATCCAATATAATGTCACTATTTTACCATACAATCTCTGAAATAAGAAAAATTGCGTGTAAAAATGTACCGTCAATATTAAAAATAATCTGTGCATAGAATGTACAGTATTTTCTCTTATAACGATGGCATTTTAAAACGAAAATAAATTGTTTTATTTCTTTTGACTTAATTATTTTTGTTGTGTATTAAATGTTCAATTTTATATATGTTTGCCATATAAAATCAGTAATTGAGTTTGTTAAAGTAGTAAAGGGGTTGTATATAATTTTTCAGATAAAGAAATTGTAGAGTCCCGGTAATAATTTTAGGGATTACATAATGAAAACGATAACATATATAAAAAATATGCATTAATATCATATGACAGTAACAGATCTGATGTTTCTCAACAGAAAATAAGCAGATGATAACATCAGATTTCATCTGCTCTATCTGTTGCCACTTATTTGATGTTTGAGTTCTGAAGGCAAAATCGAACTTTTTCTTGCAACATTTTTCAGGTCAGAAATAGGAAATTCTGGAACATAGCTTTCAACAATATCATATTATTTGCTCAATTTTGTCTCGTTGACTGACTATGCAGAACTATACTTTTTTGTGACGATCTGTGAGCGTTTTCGTGAGCGTGGAATATTCGAGTGTTGCGAGGAATGTACTGATAAGAATTTTGGAAAATGATTGTAAGCAGAAATGTACTAGAAGAATGTCATATTACATATTGTGAAAGCCGAGGATTTTATAAAGTAATATATGATTCGGTAGCTAAAGCTAGGGTTAATATTCTAAATTTTCAAATGTTCTTTTATAACTTGTTCTTATGTAATAATAAAATGGTTGCATCTTCTTGTTACATAAGCTTTTATCGTCTTGCCAACCAAATAACCTCTCATATAATAATGTTACTTATAACATCTGGTCAAATTATGCTTGTTCACTTGAATAAATGTAAATTCTTTAGTGCAATAGAATGAAAAGTAATTGTTTGATGATTTTACTCATATATTATTTCTTTATTTTTTCTGTCCATTATTTTAAGCTTCAGCGTTTGAATTACAAAACATTTTTGAAAGACATTCGTTGTTTGTTTATTCTTATTTCAATCTTTTCAAAATAATTGTTAATTATTTCCACGATAAATTACCCGCATATTATAAAAATATTTAACAGTTCATTACTATTATTTACATTATTTTATATATGTTACCGCCATTGTTTACCTTAATATTTTCGAATGAAACCAGCCCCGTTTCAGATGACATAAGTGATGTTGTCTCTTTTGATTTCAATCTTTTCAAAATCATATTTAATCATTGAAACAATAAATTACCTGCATATTATAAAGATATTTAACATTTTATTACTAATATTTACATTATTTTATATACGTTACTACCATTATTTACATTAATAATTTATCATTTTCATTGATAGTATCTCTACTTCTTGTTGATTATTTTAATTTAGATCGTTTCAAAATCATATTTAAGCATTGTCACAATAAATTACCTGCATATTAGAAAGATATTTAACCTTCTACGTCTAATGTTTACATCATTTTATATACGTTATTAAAATTCTTTACTTTCAATATTTAATTATATTTTCATGATATCAGCTCTACTTGCTGTTATTTCTTTCAATTTCAATCTTTTCGAAATGTTATTTAAGCATTATCTCAATGAATTATCCGCATAAAAATATTTAACATTTTCAATATTTTTTGGCAAACAAAGAAACATTTGTTTTAATTTTAAACCAATATATAACCTTAAAACGATATAAACCAATTGAATATATATATATATATATATATATATATATA
>JAPMOQ010048992.1:552979-611291 GCA_026543055.1 Argiope trifasciata
ATATATATATATATATATATATATATATATATATATATATATATACAGAGAGAGAGAGAGAGAGAGAGAGAGATTAACAACATAAGCCAAGCAAAAAGGAACACAACCGAATCGAAACTACAAGCAATAGAAAAAGAATCCAGGCTGAAGACTTCATCCAGGGTCACCCACAGGCCAGGACTTTTGTTGACTTAAGAAATCGGTTTTAATTATTTTAATACTTTTATTTTAGTCCCTAACTTCTGAGATATTGCAGCTATCGAAAAACTTTAAATGCAAAAGTTATTAGATTTAAAGAGGAACTAATTTGACTAATTTAAATTGTTTTTTCTATCTTCAATATTAAGAACCTCATGACGCATGTGTCCTGGAATAGGGGTAACGCGTATCCCCTTAATCAGGGCATCCCAGTTTGGGCATGGGTTTTCTTCGTATGTGTTCTATCTATGTTATCTGAATGTACCTTCCTGAGAAAAGGGGCTGTTGCCCCCTGTGGAGTTGTTAATTACTCATTCACATGAGTAGCTAATACGTACTCTTAGCTCTAGTTGGCCCTACAGAAGCAAGAAATGCTCTTTCGGGTTAAAATCGCTGAATTCGTCAATGGGCTTGACTATGCTAAGTGCTAAAAGAAACTAAAATAACAGAACATTACAGCGAAATGAAAATTTCAAACGTCCACCATTTCCTCTTCCTTTGAGCTCGATTGACAATTTATGAGTCTTGTGAGATTTTAACATTTCTGACAATATATTTCAAACCAGTTAAAATCCAAAGAAAATTAATCAAGTTAACCTGATCCTAAGTTAACAAAGTTCACTTGGTCAAAATGTTAACTTATATATGTATTTATAAATTTCGGGTTCTAGGGACGGTGAAGAACTGAAGTCTTGTCGAAGTCTGGAGATTTCCCGAAGTCTTGCCTTGGGAACTATTACAATATGTTGTGTACATATAGGAAAAACATTTTCAAATAGGCCGGTGAAGCCTAGTTCTTTGGGCGTTGGATTCGCATCTCTTGGGTTGTGAATTATAGCCGTCTGCCGAAGATACGTCGTGTGTGGTGGTGACTGCACTCGTATAAACCTGCCGTGACCGCAAAGTCCTCCATGTCGAGAGTAATACCACTTTCAGTTCACAGTTGATCGTTATCTGATCCAGATCTAAATAACGATCTCTAGATGAGTGAATGAATGATGTCCGCATCCTAAAATGGGTTCTGATGCATGAGTAGCAATGTCGTGCTCTCGGCCCTATATGGCGTTACTGAAAAAGCAAGAGACGCAAAAAATTCGGACCGGCTTGTCAATGACAAGTACCATTAGAAAGTACAACAACAAAACATTATCACAGATTTGTGTGAGATGAAATTTTAAGAATACATTTAAAGAAAAAAACTATTGCGATTTGAAACAGACATTATTAAAAGATGTTTTTTTCCAGTCCCAATGCTCTAAATTTATGAGATAATTTAGAAAAATATATCTGAGAACATTACAGTTCGTTCAATTTTTATTTAATTTAAATTTTAGCTGACTTTAAAACTTTGAACATTTAAAAGTGACCTTCCTTTTGTCTTAAAGATCGGATAAGAATTATGGATTAGTATAAAGGATATACCACCCAACATTTATCTTTATATATAAGTATATATGTATAAATATAAATTTTTGAGCAGCAATATACAGAAAAACGTTTAAGGACCCCAATATAGCATTAATTATGTCTAAAAGGATTAATTGTATAACTTTACGATTGAAATTATTAATTTATTATAAGTATAAAGGATATACCACCCTAAAAGGATTAATTGTATAACGTTACATCTGAAATTATTAACTTATTGCAATAAAATAATAAATATCGTCAGTAGAGGGAACTCAAAATATTCTCAATCAACAAATTAACTGACTTGCCACTTTCTGATTTTATTCTGTCAAACATAATTCAATTCTTTCTATAAAAACTATATGTTAAATATAGAAGCTCTGGTTTTCTTTCTCTGTGCTTTTTTTTCTTTCTATCCCAGGTTAATAGTGCTGTGTTTTGTTCGCGGTTAAATAGTGTTTTTTATTCTTTTTTTTACTTCCGGTTCGATCATTACCAGGCAGAAAAGTTATCCAAACAGAACTAAATTATTCCTTTCAGATGAAGGTCTTTAAGAAAACAAAGTAAACAGTACCATCCCAAACCGACTTGATTTGAGAAAACAAACGTACAAATGTAATTACACTGCCGACGTGGAGGTGTTTTAATTCTTTAGTCTTGCCTTAATTATCGTTTGCTTCGACCCTTGCGAATACCCCCACCATTTCACTCTCCCTCCAGGAGCACCCCTTTCTCGTCTGCTATCATGTCCCCCCGTTCTCTTCTAGTTCACTCATGCGTTCGAGTGGTTCAAGTTTCTTCCCGTGATTCGAGACACGTTGCTAAGCAACAGGTCTCGCGGTTTCCATGGCAACGGATTGAGAGAGAAGATTCATTGAAGAAGAAGAGCCTATCTCTTCCCCAATATAGCGATGTGTAAATTTCAACTGCTGCTCGAAATAGATTGCAAGCACTTTTTCACACTTTCGAATTTAGATTATTTATGATTTTTTTTTTCTCTTTTCCTTTAATTTTAGTTTGAAGTGAATTTTATCTTTTAGAAAAATGGGTTATTTTATTATTATTAATTCTCTTGGACGGGCTGTTTGCAAATTATTATAATATTGGGATAGTATTAATTTTAATAAGAAGAGCATAATGGTTTATCCTTTCATGTTTCAAGGGGGATTTTGTTTTAATAACCGCTTTGAACAATCATTCGAAAATTTTTCAGAATATAAATTGGTGTATTGCTATATTGGTGTTTCTTAAACGTTTTTTCTGTATATTTCTGTTCTAAAATTCAGATTTTCTAGTTTGCTGTTATTTTTGACTTACCATTGTATAAAATTTGATGTCTTTTCTTTTATGATACTAATATTATCTCCAAAACCTCAATATTCTGGTATTTTTGGGTCACGGAGGGTCGATTTCTTGACGAAAGTCAGATCCTTCACAGAAAAAAATCCCTGGTTTAAATCCCTGTCTGAGGGTGATCCTTGAGAAAGTCCTCAAATCGGATTCTTTTTTAATTTGATTCCTTGGCTATAATTGTTTCAATTTTACTAATATTTATTCTAAAGTTGTTCAGTTCATTTGTGTTTTAGTAGCAGTAGCCTTAGTGCTCACTAAATATAGAGTATATTCATTCTAAATGTTCGACAAATTTCCGTACATAAAATTCTTACATTTCTTTGTTTCTGGATTTATATATACTTATATATAAAGATAAGTGTTGGGTGGTGTTAAGGCAAACCAAGATTTCGCCAAAATCTTTGCCAAATCTTAAGCAAAGTTCACTTTATAAAAGGAATTAAATTCCTTTACCGATTTATGTTAAAATATTCATCAACATACTTCTGAGTCACACACTCAACAAAAAGTAGTTTAAAATAGTAAAATAATTCTTTTCAAAATTTAAAGAAAAGAACACTTATTTACCAACATCAAAAACGGAAGTTTTTACATAAGAACGAACTTTTTTATGGAAGATGCCAGATTCACAAGTCTTAAAACAAAATTATTAATTCAGCGATGCTTGCTTTTACCAGTGCTGTCTTTTATGTGAACCTAACAAGTGGTATATCTTTTATACTAATCCATAATTCTTCTCCGATCTTTAAGACAAAAGGAAGGTCACTTTTAAATTTTCAAAGTTCCAAAGTCTATTAAAATTTAATTCTATCTATCTGTTAAAATTTAATTCTATCTATTTGTTAAAATTTAATTTTATCTATCTGTTAGAATTTAATTTTATCTATCTGTTAAAACTCAATTCTATCTATTTGTTAAAATTTAATTCAATCTATCTGTTAAAATTTAACTCTATCTGTTAAAATATAACTCTATCTGTTAAAATTTAATTCTATCTGTCTGTTAAAATTCAATTCTATCTGTCTGTTAAAATTCAATTCTATCTATCAGTTAAAATATAATTATATCTATCTGTTAAAATTTAATTCTATCTAATCTGTTAAGCGCTTGACTGTTTTGCCCGTATGCCATACGTATATCGATTTCTCGAATTTTGGTAGTTGTAAGCAAAAAATAACCCATTCGTAATTATCATAATTCGATATTAAAATTACTTCGAACAATTAGATAAGTCAAATATTCAATATAGTTCCGTTTGAATAATAAAAAAAGAAAAAAAGAAAATATTTTCAATATAGAAGGTGGATTCTTATAAGATATCAAATCAAATAAAACAGTTAAGTGGTTAATTATCAGACATGAAATAATTTCGACCATTTTCTTTTCAATTTACGCCTCAATTCACTGGTAGTTACTGTAACTGTTAAAAGGAAGTTAGAATTTTGTAATAATACATTGCTATGAAATTCTATTTAATTGCACAAGTCAGAATATATGAAATAAATGATGCGTTTAAGCATCATGGTTTAAAATCGCTGTTTTTTTAAGTAATTTTAAGCTGTGTAATCACTGTTTAATTTTAATCGCTGTGTTTTTGATTAATCGATATGTTCTAAAGTACAAATTGACAAACGGTCAACTTTTAGAATGGCTTAAAGCAACATTTGATAATCAAAACTTTAAATTCTAAATATGACTTTCAGGCTTAGTTACTTTAAAATAACTTTTTAAAGCAACACTAGAGATATTTTAGAACGGAGCTCGTAATTCTCAACTTCTGTCAGGTGATGAGAACGACGCCTGAGCTGATATACCCTACAAACTTCCACACCATACTAGTGGAAAGACGTTTTGCCCTCACGTGTAAAACCCCACTTACAAGACAGTTTATCGGTGAAATCAGGCCTCGGGCGTGAGACTGAGACCTCACTACCAGACCACCAAGACCCAAACATGTGTTTCAAATAATATCCATTTATCTCTTTACTCTTCATACTTCATTTTCCTTCATATTCGAACAATCGAACAGAATTTCTTTAAAAAGACATCTCTTAAAATTCCTTATAAATCTATGAATTTTGGTGTAAAACTATTTATTAAATTTGTTTTGTTTAGTCCAAAGAGAGCGTTTTTTATTCCGTATTCACAGGGGGACATTTCGAGTTCAAATATTATAAATATTGCAATATTTCTGCTTTGTAAATTTCAATTGCGGAGAAGTGAAAATGGGAAATTAAAAGCTAAAGCTTATAGAACAGAATATTCTGTCAGCCAATCTGCCACCAAAAAGTTGAAATTCTTCCGTTTTGTCCCAAGAAGTGTTTTTATCCCCATTCAAAGAGGAAATTTTCGAACTCGGATATTATAAAGATTACAATAATTCTGTTTTGTAACTTTCATATGCGGAGAAGTTAAAATGGGAAATTAAAAGCTAAAGCTAATGGAGAAGAATATTCAGTCAACCAATCTGCTGCCAAAGAGTCAAAATTCTTCCGTTTTGCCCCAAAGAAGTGTTTTTATTCCAAATTCAAAGGGGAACATTTCAAATTCGAATATTATAAAGATTACAATACTTCTTTTTCATAAATTTCATATGCTAAAAAGTAGAAACGGGAAATTTAAAGCTAAAGCTAATAGAGCAGAATATTCAGTCAACCATTCCGCCACTAAAGAGCTGTACATTGTCCATGCAATCAATACCGCCGACCGTTGTATGCACCATGGTTCAGTAGAACCACGTGGCAATGCTTCAGGTTCGAACCCTCCCGATCCTAAATGCCCAATATATTACAGTTATAATAATATTAATTTTAGATTCCATCAATAATTTTTGCATTATATTTATTAAAATAATTTACTAGTAGATTTAATAATGAATTAAAAACTATGTGGGTAATTTTTTGATTGAGATTTGATTTAAAATGCATCTTAATTTTTAAAATAATTTGCACGGAAACAGAATTATCAAATAGTAACCGTCAAAAAAAAGAATTTAACAACATAAACACATAAATTTGTTTAATTTTAAATATCCCATAAAAGACATTTTAACAATTCGCTACGAATCATTCTACAATTTCATATTTTAGTTCGTCATTTGAGCGTTTCCCGTTTGCTCCCTTGTTGGTTTTAAAAAGTGAAAATACCTCCGTCCTGACCTAGAAGTAGCACGTCTTCCCCGTGATCTGGATATCCCAGGTTCCAGTCTTGGTTCGGGCATGGTTCTTCTATGCCCTGTATTCTATCTGTGAAGAATGTAAAAGATCCCATTCCTACATTAAAAGGTATTCTGCAAGCAAGTGTCATTTTCATAAGAGACAGAAGTCAGACTTCTCCCCTAGCGCTTTTACTCTTAGATGGTTTAGCTTAGTTATATTAGCAACATGAGGGCTATTTCGTGACGGACCTCGTAATTTTGAACCACGATCAGATGACGAGGACGACACCTGAACTGGCACAACCCTCTCCACACCACACCAGCGGGAGTACGTTTGGCCTGACAGATTTAATGGGCAAGAGGCCCCTCATACGACCCCCTGTGGAATCGAGTCTCGAACCTGAAGTCCTCCGGTTCCAAAGCCTAGACCTTACCACCAGGCCACCGCGGCCCCCTTTTATTCTTAGAAGCTACTGCAAAAACTCAAAAACTTAACACTAGATTGCCTAAGGCAGTCATTTTGATTGCTTTTCAATTTCAGTTAGAAAAACAGTTGTGTATATAAGGACACAGCTTTTTAGAATTTTGTGACTTTTTGTACAACATATAAATGCGTTTATTAATCATTGTATTTGCCCCCCCCTCTCATTTCCTGTATACATATGTGTTATACCAGTAATGCCTAAAAGCAGTCATTTTGACTACTTAGAAAGTTTTAAATAATCAAATGACTTTTATTATTGAATTGAGTAAATTTCTTAAATGAAATCGGAGCCAATCTGATTATATGAAATCAGATCGGCTCCAATTTCGTATAACAGTTTTTTTTTATTACCGTCACTTGTTTGTTACTTGTCATTCGAAACTTTCTGCCACGTCTGCCATTAGAAAGTCATCAGAAAATGAGGACCCAAAAACATCAAATACAACATATTCTAACAAACAAAAATTTTGTCAAGAACGACTTTGCAACAAAAACAAAACAAATAGTATATGGGAAAAATGTCAAAAGTATGTTTGCGGAAGATGTACACATAAAAAGAATTCAACTTGCGTTTGCTTAAAATGTACAAATAATGAATAATTTTTTTTTCCAACTGAGGCAAATTTGTTTCATTATTATAACTTACTAATAACTTGCTATATGACTGTAAATAGTATAAGAAATATTAAAAATTAATTTCAAACAAATTTTTTACATATTAGTTATTCTTTCACAATACAGTCAGTCATTTTGACTGCTTTGGGGCAATATATGTATACACTAAGTCTCCGTCTTTCTAGCGTTAAAATTGCTGACTTCATTGGTGATCTTGTCAATGACAAGAGCCGTAAATAACAACATTAAAACCTGAGAAATATTTTGGCAGCAGCATAAAAACATATTTAAAACTTTTATTGGTTCAAATATTTTAGTCTTAAAATTTGCCCCTGTAACTGAATATCATAAAGAGAATAATTTTATTCCTATTTTTGAATTAATGTAGAGGCAATATTTTTGTTGGGGAAACATAGTTAAAACTTTTATAGATTCCAATATTTTAGTCTTAAAATTTGCCCTTGTAACTGAATACCATAAATATAATAATTTTATTCCTATTTTTTCTAATTAATGTATCAGCAATATTTTTGTAGGAGAAACATAGTTAAAACTTTTATTGGTTCAAATATTTTAGTCTTAAAATTTGCCCTTGTAACTGAATATCATAAAGAGAATAATTTTATTCCTATTTTTGAATTAATGTAGAGGCAATATTTTTGTTGGGGAAACATAGTTGAAACTTTTATAGATTCCAATATTTTAGTCTTAAAATTTGCCCTTGTAACTGAATACCATAAATATAATAATTTTATTCCTATTTTTTCTAATTAATGTAGCAGCAATATTTTTGTAGGAGAAGCATAGTTAAAACTTTTATTGATTCAAATATTTTAGTCTTAAAATTTGCCCTTGTAACTGAATATCATAAAGAGAATAATTTTATTCCTATTTTTGAATTAATGTAGAGGCAATATTTTTGTTGGGGAAACATAGTTGAAACTTTTATAGATTCCAATATTTTAGTCTTAAAATTTCTCTGAGTAACTGAATATCATAAATAGAATAATTTTATTCCTATTTTTTCTATTTAATGTAGCAGCAATATTTTTGTTGGTGAAACATAGTTGAAACTTTTATTAATTCAAATATTTTAGTCTTAAAATTTCTCTGGTTAACTGAATATCATAAATAGAAAAATTTTATTCCTATTTTTTTCTAATTAATGTAGCTATATTTATGAATACCATAAATATAATAATTTTATTCCTATTTTTTCTAATTAATGTAGCAGCAATATTTTTGTAGGAGAAACATTGTTAAAACTTTTATTGATTCAAATATTTTAGTCTTAAAATTTGCCTTTGTAACTGAATATAATAAAGAGAATAATTTTATTCCTATTTTTGAATTAATGTAGAGGCAATATTTTTGTTGGGGAAACATAGTTGAAACTTTTATAGATTCCAATATTTTAGTCTTAAAATTTCTCTGAGTAACTGAATACCATAAATAGAATAATTTTATTCCTATTTTTTCTAATTAATGTAGCAGCAATATTTTTGTTGGTGAAACATAGTTGAAACTTTTATTAATTCAAATATTTTAGTCTTAAAATTTCTCTGGGTAACTGAATATCATAAATAGAATAATTTTATTCCTATTTTTTCTATTTAATGTAACTGCAATATTTTTGTTGGGGAAACATAGTTAAAACTTTTATAGATTCAAATTCTTTCGTCTTAAAATTTGTCTGGGTTACTGAATAGAATAATATAATAGAATAAATAGAATAATTTTATTCCTATTTTTTCTAATTAATGTAGCAGCAATATCTTTGTTGGGGAAACATAGTTAAAACTTTTATAGATTCAAATACGTTAGTCTTAAAATTTGCCTGGGTAACTGAATATCATAAATCTAATCATTTTATTCCTATTTTTCCTAATTAATGTAGCGGTAATATTTTTTGCTGAATAAAATAATAAAACATTTTATGACGCATAAAGTTAGCTGCATTAATTTCCTTACTCTTTATTTTCAGATGGTCCAGCAGTGGTTCGAGTCAATATGTTTATCAGAAGCATTAGCAAAATAGATGACGTGAAAATGGTAAGAACACTTTCCATCAAAATTATCAATTTTGTTATTAAAATACTCGCATTTATTATCAATTTTCAAATATTACATATTTTATTATATCATTGTTCACATTTACCCATTCCCAATTCAAGAAATCCTGTATTCTTTTACTTTTTTGAGGTACCCAACTACGTTAATAGAAAACATTTTGAAAAATTGAATTTTTTATAAACTATTTAAAACTATGGTTTTTAGATATCAGTTATGATAAAAAAAATACTATAAATATAAAAAATGATTTGAAAATATAATATATTTTGAGAAATAGGAAAATTTGCAGTAAATTTCATTGAAATTTAATCAAAATGAATAACACTCTACACAAAATTGCAACGCAGCAATCCCATTTTTCTTTGTACACGTTATAAAGTATAATGACGAATGAAATGAAACAAAATCTGAGAAAAATATTGAGATTCAAAGAAGTTCTACTTAAAACTATACGCATATATGCATTTTTTGCATAAATTTACAACTTAAATTTTCTAAAAACACTTATACATGAAAAAGTTTTTCACTAACAATAAAAAATTTTTTTCTATCTAGTTCTGTACATTTTGTACTTATCATTTTAACTGTGATCGAACAGCCAGATGGATAGCTTTCCTCTCACCACATTTCGCTCAAAAATTAATATAAATTGGCAAATTTGATTTGAAGACCGTGTACCAAATTTCATAATCAAAGTGGTTTCGAATTATCTTTGTCACAGACAGACAGATGGACATCTTTTAAAAATGTTTTTTTTTTTTTTTTTGTCTAAAATTTGGAGAATTAACAAAATCTCGGGTTCGAATTTCTTGACTATTGCAACATTTTACCTGTAATATGTGTACATGAAAGTGAAAAGGTAACAGATATAAGAACATTCGTTCGCTGTTTTAACATCAATTTTTTTAATAAATCTACCAAAGAATTAACCGTTTACCTATCTGTAGTTTTGCATGAATGTAAATGTCACAGATTATAACTGCAAAAGAAAAAAATGAATTCTGCATCTTTTGACTTCATTTGGTGTCATTTGCCTAATTTGGTTCAAATCGATAACAAATAAAATCCAAATAACTCATTAGATTTTTTACTACTTGTAAAATAGTAGTATGCTTGCGATTAATCACCAAACAGCGATCAATAGACACAGTAAAACAGATAGATTTCACCTTAAATTTCGATACTTCAGCATTATTGTCCGCCATTTGTATGAAATTAATACACAAATGCTAATTTTATTTACCATAGTATTTTTTATTTATATATTGCTATATTAAGAAGTACCAAATTCTCGTGTGTACAGCCGAAAATAAAAATTTGTGTACTTACGGCGTTCAAGCCTAGCTCATTGACTATTGTGGGTGAGATTAACATCTTTAATACAGCGTATGAGTGAAACTTTTCGGGAAACCTCTCTCGCTTTTCTCAGTTATAGATAAATTCCTAGCACTTAATTTTAAAACAAAGAATTTTATAATATAACTTCATTGATTTTTGATTGATTCCAGTGATCACATCTATTCCTGTAGGCGACTTAAATAAGTCCACTAAAAGACTTCTTTATTCCAAATGGCAATCTCAGTTTGACTTTGAAACTAACAATAAACTACATGCCATAAAACCTCATGTACAACCATGGTCTTCATTACCAAATCAAAAATCAGACACAATGTTAACTCGTTTACCAGATGCACACATCTTCACTTGTTATTGGATAAACAACCACCTCTGTGCTCGCAATGTGACTGTCAAATGTCTGTACAACATATAATACCAGAATGTCCACGTTTCAATGCTCAGCGTTCGATATTTTTTCTAAACGAGAACCCCTCACTATATTTATTACTTGGCAAGGCATCACACGATCAAAATTTTTCATTTTTAAAGTCTATCAAATTTTATGCACTCATTTAAATTTTGTTTTTTAAAGTTTTTTTATACATTACCCGTTTTTAATTATTGCAAATTGATATGGTTTTAACAATAGTTTGGCGCAGCATAGTCAGAATATGGCTCTTGCGCCAGAAAAATCCAAACAAATCCAAACCATTGATTTTTGCGCAATTTTATTGTACATATGTTTTCATAGAATCAAAAAATAGATTATAAGTTTATTATTCCTACCAAATAAATTAAATGAAAACTGAAATTTTTAATTAAATAAAGATTATTTTTGTTGAATTCTGAATATAATATTTTAAAATGAATCTTTGTAAATATTTTCAACTGATTATTATTTATCTTATTAAATATACCAGCGGGTGACCGAGCTCCGCTCGGTGAAAACACGTATCGAAGCTAACTCGAAAATTTAAATTTTCAATTGTGATTTATCAAAACAATACATGCCATAAAAAAATTTGTGAAACCATTGGTGAAAAGATAACCGGTTAAAGTGCACCATTGTAAACTATTCTAAACAAAGTTAGAGTTTGGAAAGGGAACTATTCTATACAAAGGTAAAGTAAAGGTAAAGATTGAAGTGTGTTGAAGTTCAATATTTTTGGCAAATTTATTTAGAAAAACCAAACATATATACATACATAAGAAACATATTATAAACCTATAACAGCATAAACATAAAACTTTATTAGTTAGCCATATTGGCTATAGATGGCAGCACGTCACCGCTTGAAAATTTAAGTAGCCATTATGGCGAACTAATAAAGTTTGAAAATATCCTATCTGTAACTCCGAACTACTCGACCGTAGCGCTTCAAAACCGGCGCCAATCGATTCCTCGTGGCCAAAAACCCCAAAGCCCCAAGTTTACCGGAGTTTATTAATTCTGGGGCGATTTTCGACTTGGCAACCATTCCTCGTATTATAATATTAGATATGTATCGTTAAATCGTCATTTTATCGCCGTTAAATTTCTAAATTCTTGACATTTAAATTTCGATTAAAGCTTTGATTTTTCTTGCTACTTTCAATAGATTTATTCTTAAAAAACTACTTAATTACTTAATTTAATTACTTGAATTCCTCTTATTCAGTATTTACTCAGTTCCTTAAATATTTATACGATATTCTCTTTCCAAATACTCATTAAAATAATACTAGAAGATTTTTTTTTCTTCTTTCGTATAGTTTATCATTTAATGAATTAATGCATCTTTTAATTAGTACTAAATAGTTTTAATTATATCGGTAGTTAAGCTATTTTTTAAAACATAGAATCCCTAATCGTTTAAGAATTTTCATGAAGTCCGATTAATCTTTGGTATTTAACAATAGAATAAGGATTTCTTTATTAAGCTGCATTTCTCAAAATTTGATATTGAATTAAGATTTCAGGAAAAAGAGAGCCCAAAAGTTTTCTTCAAAATTTTGTTGGATTTTCTTGTTGAGACAATTAAATATTTCTTTAGAATACCTGAAATTACTTAAAACGGGAAGTCAATATAATTACTTTTATTTATTCAATTAATCATTGCGCGAATGTGTTTTCAGTAATTCGTTTGCTATTAGTTAATTTTCTTTCATCTCCTTAAAATTTTGTCTTTTCTTCTTTTAAAAATTATAATGCTCTTTTGTTTTCGTCACATTTTGAAATCCTTTAACTCCTTAAATTTCTTTTTCTATTCATAATATATTTAAATGGCATCTTGTACTTCAATAAAATTCTATTGAACCAATACATTTAAGAATCTATGAAACACTTAAGATGTTTGTGGATTATGTATTATTTTTGCATCGAATTATACAGGGTGATCAGCGAATAAGCCCCGATTTCAAAATTAAATATCTCCTCAAAAAATATCGATAAAAGAATGCGGTTAACGAAACGTTTATTAGCAAAACTGTAAAAATAATGTACAAAGGTTAGAAAATTTAGTTACAGAAATCGTAAGCAGATGGCGCTCTGCGCTGCAAACCCTTTCTCTGAAAGGAGTCTTTAAAAAAACACAATAAAGCCATGCGGTCTTTGCAATCAAAATACAATTTTTTCAAAATGTTCACCGTTCGAAACAATGAAATTTGACATCACGTCTTGAAATGTCTCAACGGAAATGGAATCACATGCAACACCAATCAAAGATTCAAGCTCAACTAGAGTGGAGGGACTGTTTCTATAGACGGTGTCTTTCAATGCTCCCCACAGATAGAAGTAACAAGGAGTCAGATCGGGAGTCATTTTTCATTTTTGATGTCACACTGAAATCGTCTATGGGCATTGTGATTAGAGAGCCATCTGTTAACGATTTTCGTAACTAAATTTTCTAAACTTTTGTACAGCATTTTTACAGTTTTGCTAATAAACGTACAGTTTACCGCATAATTCTATCGATCTTTGTTGCAGAGATATTTAATTTTGAAATCAGGGTTTATTCGCTGATCACCCTGTAGAATCTTTAAATAATTGAATATCAGCTTATAATATTTAAAACTAATTATTCAAAACCGATATGAACTCTCGGACTTGATGGTTAAGGAGTTAAATATTTGGTGACGAAATCATATTGTATTTCTCTTACCAATGTGTTAAATAATAGCATCCTCTCACTGGTTAGTTTTTCTTAAGCTAAAGAGAAACTAATAGCTTCTTAACATAAGATTGAAATAAAAATTTAACACAACTTGCACTTGTAGCCGTAAATTCCGATGACAAATTTGATATATTTGTCATTGTGTTTTAGAATTATCACATTTACAAGTTTTTTTGAAAATATAGACCAAAATTTAACAGATCTCTACACTACAAATCAAGAATTTATGAACTTATGCTTTAAATTAAAGTAGAAATCATTAATCTGCAATAAATATAAGACCTTTTTTTTTTTTTACTGAAACGAAGCATTTTTTTAAAAAATACGAGTTCTGTAAATAGAGTCACGGAGTATTTAAACCTTATGGGCTTGTTAAAGAATATCTTTCTTAATTTAAGTAATATATCAAGAAGTTTTCAGCAAACTGTTTTTACATTTATCATGAACAAATTGATTAATTATCAATATTTAGTTTTAAATTCATCAAACATTAAGAGAATAAACAGAATCGTTTGAAGTAATCGGTTGAATACACGTTAAGTCTTCTTCAAAACCAAATCCGTGTCGGTTCAAATTAGAGTTGTCAACAATCAGAATGCAATGCGTATGAGCGAATTTTCAAGGCCAATTTAGCTAATACAAATGCTTGAATTTTCTTCGCCAAATGGGTACGTAGATTAATTTTTTTTAATTTCCTTTATTATGCTTTATTTTAATTCAAAGGTACTTCAGAAGGAATCTGAAAGATCAAGTAACAATGTTTAATTTTAAATGCATCAAACAATAAGAAAATTAGCATAATCCTTTTAAATAATCGATCGAAAATTTGTTATGCCTAACCTCTTTAGCGTGGAAAAAAAAAAAAAATGAAGCCTTACTCATTTGGCGGTGGAAAAATGAAATTTTTTGGTGGGTTTTTTTTAGGTTAGTTCAAATTAAAAATTCAAAAAAGAACCCCCAGATGCACATTCATGACCTCCAAGGTATGCATATGTCGAATTCGGTAGCTGTATGTCGGATGATCTGGCCTAAAGAGCGCCAAATATTAAATTTTTTTTTTAAATTAATTTTTTAAAATCTTGCTTGGAAAAATATTTTATTTTTAAATCAAAATAGTGATTAATAATTTGTTATAATTTGCCTCCTATGAAAAGAATCGTTTGTCTGTAGTAGGTAAAAAAATACAGGATATTTACAATTGAGGATTCGGATCGAAAACATCAAGGCAAATATTTTGATATATGACATATGGGGTCCCCAAATACAGCGTCATAGTCTACTTAAAGTGTGAAGTTTGTGATATGAAAATTTCAAAAAAAAAAAATGAAAAGGAAAAAAACAGGAAAAAGAAGAAAAAAAAAAGGAAAAATGAAAATTAATGTTGATTGATAGTTTTGAATACATCAGATTTTTGAAATGTCAAGCTGTTCCAACAAATGACATAACGAAGTCTGGATGCAATTGTTTTCGTCACAACTTGTTCCAATTTCCTTGCCATTGGTTTCAAGTTGTCCAAAGATTAGGGGTATGTGAGATACACTGTGTCTTTCAAACGTCTCGATAAAAAATCACAAGTGTTAAGATCCAGGAAGTAATGTGGCCACTCTATAACTTCGTATATTGTTACGAACCTGTGGTTTTGCTTTCCCGCGCTAATACTGTCATCGTAAGGAAGACCGATTGACAGTAATATGTATTGAATAGTGAATAGATGTGACCTCAGAGGTCCCAAAACTTGGCAACAAACTTGGCGACCATTTGGCAATTTGGTGACGAATTTGGCGACTTTGGCGACAAAATGGAAAGTACCTGAAACATCGAGAATTTTCCCGATCCGTCCACTAGGAGCCGGGATTCAGCTAGAAAGCTCGTGATTGGTCCAGAAGATGTTAGCCCCGCCTACCGCAGGTATATATAAGGAAGGCGGCTGCAGTCAATCGAAGTCGGAAAAAGCCGAAGCGGAGCAACGAAGAAATAGGAAAGAGGATCTGAAGAAGAATCAAGTGGAGTTAAGCCGAAGTGCGGCAGTGGAGAGAAGCCGAAGCTGAACGATCTAGTGTTCAACGAAGAAGACGTGTCGGAATGAATCGAGAGGACCTAGAGGTATAAAGGTCTTGAACTGAGGAGTCCTAAGCGGAGGACTGTTGTGTGGCCTATTCTGACGTAGCCTGTGTCGTAGCCCGTTGTGCCGTCTTCGGGAACGCAGCTGTCCCGAACTAAGGAGTAGTCCCATTGTGCGAAGTAGTGAATCGACAGCAAAGGCAAGAAAAGATAGAGGAATAGTTTCAGCCTGTTCTGGAGAGACCCAAGTGGTGTAAAGTGAATCCCTTAAAGATTCCCTCTCCGGCTGAATCCTGTCTGACCGCTCTGTGAGCTGTGGACATTGTCACTACAGAATTTCTGCCTGTGGTCTACTACCTGCAGTGTGTTGTCCTGCGTGTTCGTCTCGGCTGTAAATAGTTGCCTCCCGTACATAGTTGTGCTGTGAATATTTGTCGTCTGAGTGCTGTCCTGTCCTCTTCCTGTAAATAAACGTCTGTGTTGTGTTCGTCAACTATAGGACTGATCATTTTGTGTGTCATCATCATCTCACACCATACACAACCACTATATACAAGGTAAAAAAACGAACCCGACGGATTTTAGGATATAGGAAATCCGAAACAATATTTTTGAAATGGAATGCAGCCCGATCAGTCTACGGTAAAATCATTCCACTTGGAGATCGAAGTTTCGTAGAGTGCAATAAAGTCTAGCACCATCTTGCATAAACCAATAATTGCTTATCTTTCATATGTGCTTTTAATCGTTCTGCCGCTGTTTTTGTTGTGACGACTACAGACATCTAAGGAAGCCTCCATTTTGAGCAATAATCATATGAATCATAATTTGGAATATAAACTATCGGATTCGGAATTAACTTTCTTAGTGTAATTTGACTATGACATTATATTCGGGGACCCATCATGTTGCACCTCAAAATACTTGGCTTGTTCTATTCGAATCTGTAAATATTAGACAATGCATGCCTTGTTCTATTCGAATCTGTAAATATTAGACAATGCATGCCTTGTGAAACACTCTATAATTAGTTATCGCATTTGTTTTAACGCAGTTTTTAATATTTGGCATTGAATACTTAATTATTACACATTTAATAAATGGCATTTCATCGTACAAATACGAAATATAGGATTTTAGTTAAAGTATTTGAATTTAAAATCCAAATACTTGAAAAGACTTGTAAAGGTTGAGCTCAAATATGATTATGCATTATATGAGCACTTTTAAGACTTTCAAACAAGAAAGGCATGAAATCTTGCCAATTGCAAAATAAAAAGCATATTAATATTTTAATATTATTTTTTAAATATCCAATGCAGTTTCACATTATTTCATTTAAATAAATATTTTTAGTAAACTGCATTATAAGATTTGACGGTTTTTCAAATTCGGTTTTAAAAAACTGCCTTTTTAAAGTAAATTTGTCAAATTCGAAAACCAATTTTCCGGAAAACTTATAGGCCGCGGTGGCCTGGTGGTAAGGTCTTGGCTTCGGAACCGAAGGGTTTCAGGTTCGAGACTCGATTCCACCGAAGAACCGTCGTGTGAGGGGGTCTCTTGCACGTTAAATCTGTCAGGCCAAACGTCCTCCCGCTGGCGTGGTATGGAGAGGGAGGTGCCAGTTCAGGGGTCGTCCACGTCATCTGATCTTGGTTCAAAATTACAAGGTCCGTCCCAAAATAGCCCTCGTGTTGCTTTAAACGGGACGTTAATATAACTAAACCCAGTAAAACCCGGAAAACTTACATATTCCTCTTCTTCAGAAAACAGACAAATATATAGAATTTTATCCGTTTTGAGCGATTTGTTGTGCAACTGAAGGCTTGGGGCAACGAGGTTCAAATATAATAACAAGTGAAGGTATATTTGAGTTTCTGTCGAATGAACTAAAAAAATTGACACTGAGATAAGTTTAAAATTTTATGCTTTAGAAGAAAGAATTTAAAAAAGAAGACAAGTATCATTAGCATAAGCTTTTGCTATATTTTCAAAATCCTCAAAACATTTTTAGTTCAGCGGAGAAATCTGATGCGATTTCTTTAGCTGAAAAACCCAAAATTGTTAAGTTATTTTGTAAGATATTATCTAGAATATTTTCAAATTCTTAAGAGCAAACAGAAGAAACTACTCATTAGAGCAATGCTTTTTTAAAAGAAGCTTTGTTAAAATCAATTCATAAGTTTCTTGAAGCTGAATTTTCATTGTTTGAGGCAACGAATAAAACAGCACAAAATTTAATTTGCTATTTGATGCCATAAAAACTACGAAACCAAATTCAATAGCTAGCAAACGAGTATTTTCAATTTCTGACAATATTGTGTCCAAAATAAGAATAGACATAGCCACTGTTCAGTGGGTATTTTATGATTTTTAAACTCCCATTTTCTTCGAAGAAATTAAAATTAGTGAAGATAATATAAATATTATTTGAAAGTTTTGTTTGAGTTTCCGTTATTTTATTCAATTAATATTAATATGTAATTCTTATTTTATATATACATATTTTGATTTTGATATTGATCTTGTTTCTTTCAATCTATATGAATAAAAATGAATGTTTGTCTGTATGTCTCTTATGAGCTGCCGTACCACTCAACCGATTCCAAAATATGACTACTAATTACTTGCACTTACGGGATAATTATAAGCATAATTAAATTATCTAATAAATAAAATTATTTTTAGATCTATTCACCACATCTATTAGCCATGGATTAACCGCCAAATAACTCGCCAAGGAAACACAACAGATTCAGCAAAGATACTAAATTCAAGCCACCCATTAATATTTCGTAATTATTGTACGCGAATGCTTTGTAAGCCGTTCTCTGAGGTAATAGTTTTATTAGAGAGTGTTCAGGAAAGTTTTAGAAGAAAGAGTCCTATAGGTTTGAAATTTTAACTAACATTTAATAAAATTTTACCATTTTTCGCATTTTTCTGAAAATATTATGATACAAATAATTTTGTTCCATGTTAGTTTTCAAAAAATTATCTTTTCAAATACATTCATAATTTTATGGTATAAACATATTTTCTATGTTTAATCAATTTTAAAAGAAAATATTTTAATCACATTTTTCTAACATTAAACTTGAGAATTCTAATGAATATTAAACGAATCACGAGATACAATAAAGAGTTCCTTTCATTACCATTCTGAAAGAACACCAAGCTTTACAATTCTACAAGAATACATAAATCTAATATATAAAAATGAATATTTGTTTGTAGAGTAGAACATTAAAAATAGAATAAATACTATTTACGCTTCGCCTTTATATAGCCTTCGATTTCAATGAATGTATTCATTGCCGACAAGAAAATAAATATCATTCTTTAGAAAATATTCTTAATCAAAATAGAAAACTATTTCAAATTCCAAACGATATTTCCAAGATTATTTCTTCCGCAGCAACAACGAGCAGTGTATCAGCTAGTTTTATATAAATTTAATGTTTTATATATTTTATTAAAATTTAAATTTATTAAATATTTTTCCCTAATATATATATATATATATATATATATATATATATATATATTCTTTGAAATAATGAATTCGAAAACCGATTATTCAAAAAGTCGGTATTTGTATAAATCCTTCAACATAATTTTATTTTTAATTTTTAATTTCCATATAATTGTGAAATTTAAAAGAAACATTTTTTTAAATAAAGCGTTGATCTTCTGACGAATAGAAACACTTTCGATGCATAAAAATCGTTCACCTGTAGTTAACTTCAGAAAAAAAAATCTTTTTATCACTGAATAAAAAAATTTACGTTTTAAATAAATACAATGCATTAACAAAGGCACCAAAAATTAGCATAATAATAAAAAAATATGTTTAGATATAATATTTCTAGAACAGTCAATACTATATTTGAAAATATAATTAACGGTATTCCGTAAGGAAAAAATTAATAATTGCAATGGCTTAGTAAGCAAAAAAAGTCTAAAACTTTAGAATTATGACGACAGTAAAAAAAGGGAAATTTATAATAATGCTTAAAAACTCGTAGCTTCAGATTACAACAAAACGTTGAAAATAAAATTATGAAAACAGAAAAATAAAATTTTCAAGAAAACTGCTCTTTTGATGCCATCATTCTTTATAGTTTTAAGTTTTACATTACACACCAAAAAAAAAAGTTTGAAAAAGAATTTATTTTTAATGTTTTTCCCATCTTTTTTTAATTACTTTTTATCCTGTTATTTTGCCTAAAAGCCGTCGTTGAAGGTTTATTTTCTTATTTATTTCTTACGTATATAGTCTTTAAGAATTCTTTTATGCAAAAATATTTATTAAACAGGTAATAGGTAAAAATGTCCATTACATTTTTTTCTTTAATTTGAATAAAAATATTTAAAAAAATGATCTCTTGACGAAAATTTATGAATAATTTTATTTTTTATTTTAAAAGTATTTTTTAATGGTTCATTTGATGAAAATCCATATTTATGGATGTAAAATATTTATTATCACATACTTTGGATATTATTTTCCTTCTATATTGTTCTCGGGGTATGGTTTGGTTTTATTTTACTACTTTAATATTCTTATTTTATAATATAAATACAATTTTCTTATTTTCATATAATATTCGTTTGCTGGTTGTCTGGATCTAAATTTATATATGCTACCGTCCTGATTGTACAAGAGATGTTCAAATGAAAAGGTACGAAACAATGTATGAAAAGGTACGAAACAATGAATGAAAAGATACGAAACAATGAATGAAAAGATACGAAACGATGTATGAAAAGGTACGAAACAATGAATGAAAAGGTACGAATCAATGAATGAAAAGATACGAAACAATGTATGAAAAGGTACGAAACAATGAATGAAAAGGTACAAAACAATGAATGAAAAGGTACTAGTAACAATGTAACCGTTAACATATGTGTCAATGCCACTATGAGAAAATGTAGTGAAACATCTAAGGATGCGATTGGAATCTCCGGCGTAGATCGGAGCATGCGCAAGAGAAAGCAAATGCTCTTATAATGCGCCCCATCCAATCAATGTGGCTATGCATGTAAAGACAGGATTACGTTCTCATTGAAAATTTCAATGGTTGAGGTGACCCTCCGAAGACTACGAAGGTCCATCAAGAACAAGAGACCGGAGCTACTCATGTTGGTTGTGATTCTACACCACAATAATGCACGTCCACAAGTCTCCAGGGTCCTACAAGAGGAACTGGCCAAGTTCAAGTGGGAGCAGCTCACCCATCCACATTACAGCCCGGATATATCATCTTCCAATTTTCAGATGTTTGGTCTCCTGAAAAACATCTAGAAGGGAAGCGCTTCTACTTGAGAGGCAAACTCAAGGACAGTATGAAGGATTGGGTCTCGTCACGGCCACAGGAATTATGAGAACAAGGAATCTTTCGACTTGTTAATTAATGTGAAGGATTTGTCTCTTCACTACCACAGGAATTCTGAGAACAAGTAATCCTTCGGCTCGTTAATCTAAGGGATCGTTGTGCTCAGGCTTTGAGTGTATAAATATACATAAGCCTATTTGAATAAAGTCTCCATTTATGCACACAGTGTTGTTTAGTACCTTTTCATTTGGGAACACCCCTTTATTAGAGGCTACCAAATTTTAAAAGTTCACGTTTATCTTTCAAAGACGGAAATTGCGTGTTTCTTTTCCTGTTTTAAGATAAAAGAAGGAACATCTGTGAAAATAATCTTTTTTTTTAATCATAAAATTAGAATTTATAACTATCCACCGTCATCTGTAACGCTAGATGGAGTTAAAATCATATCTACGTTTTCAGTCATTATCGAAAGCTAAATACCAATGTCGCTTTTTTTGCGTCTAACAACAGTGATAGGGTTTTTATTCGCTTAAATAGACTATTTTATCACTGTGAGATAAAGATAATGGATAAATAAAGAGCGAAGATCAAGAGTCGGAATTGTAATTTTTACTATTTTATTTTACTGCAAACATTACATAGAGTGATTATAATTAAACTTCACTTCTAAACCGCATCCTACAACACAAAACAGTGAACGCGTTACAAAGAAATTTGGTGTATTGACTATACGCAAAATGCGTTCAAAGAATTTTTTTTTTTTGAAAAATTCAAAAATATCCATTAAAGGGCGCAGTTTTTGAGATAAACCTTAATTCGACACAATAAACAACCAAAATGGAATAGAGAAATAATATAAACAATCAAGAATAAGAATAATGTGTAATAAAATGTAAAACCGGGAAAGGAAGTCAGTTCTAGGGAAAATGTGTCAAGATCTGCATGCCTGCGAAGAAAAGGAAATTTTATGCAAAACAGGTTAAGACCAGAAATATTTTGCAGTCGTTATCATGTTTTATGTAAATGTTCAAACTGTAATAAGGATGGTATCGTGTTTCTACGGTATTGCTACACAGAAGGATTTAAAGTATTCCATAACGTTTCATGTGCGAAACATCGTAACTGACTATTGCGATCTTCTGTTGAACACACTATTCACCAACTTGAAATTTTGCAGGTGCATGAGTGTGGTCACAAGGAGAACACTTCTCTATATCATCCTGGACACGATTGACAGCTGCTTTTCGTGTGCAATTTCGTCCTAATCTGTTCTTGCTTCGGCAAACTGAATTTTTTTTCTCAAACAGCGTATTGTTATTTTTTCCTTACATTACTTAGTGCGGTTCGATGACAAAATGATCACTAACTAGTCAATAAATATTAAGGTACCCGAGTACGTTAAAAACACTGGTTATCAACCCCATTGGCGACTTTTTTCAATTGTTATTTCTTGTAGTTTAGACTTTCCTCTTGAATTTTCCAAAACAGTTCAACTTTTGTAGGAAAAGGAAGACTGTCCCATCATCCAGGGTCATATATTTTTCAACTAAAATTTCTCTTTAACTTCAATTTTCTCAAAACTTTAATTTTCATAAAAATTCTCCACCGCTAACATGATATTTCAAATACTAATATAAGAGGTATTTACATAAACATTTCAGCGTGTGTTTTAAATAATATGGGCAATGAAACGAACCAAAAGTTTCATTGTTAGTGAAATACTTTTCATATACAGGAGTTTTCAGAAAAATTAAGTTACGAATTTATGGAAAAAATGCATAGATATGTATATTTTTACCCTTAACTTCTTTGCCTTTCAAATGTTTCTTAGATTTTGGTTCATTTCATTCATCATCATATTCTATAACTTGTGTGCAATGAAAAATCATATTGCTGCATCACAGTTTTGTGTTGTTTTAACCATTTTGGTTAAATTTCATTAAAATTTCCTACACATTTTCTTATTTCTTAAAATATATTACATTTCCGAACAATTTTTTTGTATTTATAGTATTTATAATAGACAATACAACTAAAAATCGCTAATAGTTTTTAAAAAATCCAATTTTTCAAAAATTGTCCTTCGAACGTAGTCGCATACCTTAATACTGTTTCTCTAACTCGCTTTGTTCGTTTATTGTGTTAAAATTAATATTTTACCGGAAAGGACGCCATCTGGTGGACATTTTGAAACTAAAAAAAATTATTTTTAAAATTCCGTGAATGCATCTCTTGTACAATCTATATACTAAATTTCGTTGCAATCCGTTCATCCGTTTGTGTTGCAAGATGCTGTTTATAGGGGAAGTTTAATAATAACTAACCTGTATTATCCATTCATGGACTAAATAATAAATTATTTACTTTCAACAAATAATTTATAATTTAAATATAATTAATTTAGATTAAATATAATTAATAATTTAAAATTTTCAGCACTTTCAGTTATTTCTTTTGCATTTCGTTTTTTATACAATTGAATCACTATTTACATCAATCTGATTTTAATGATTAATTCTGATTTTTGTATTCGTGAGCATTATCGAAAGAGAAGGCACCATTGCAAAGAAACATAACTTCTAAAATTCTTTATATTTTACATATAAAGTACACAATAAATATTGTTATTGTTAATTTTTTTATTATTGTTATTTTTATTTTGAAGCTATTTACCAATTTAATGTTATTTTCTACTACAACTTATTTAATTGATTTGTGACAATCAGGTATGATACATTGTTAAGAGTTTAACAACCTACCATAATGGGGTCATTTTCCAGTTAAATATGTTAAAGGTTTACACAAATGATAATGAACCGAATGCACAAATGAATAATCACTTCGAAAATTATTCATATAGAAAATGAAATGAACTCTCGAAGTGAAAATGAGTTCCTGATTAGGTTAGAGAGGTTTAAGGCACTGAATTAAATGTAAATTTAAGCGAAGCTGCAGATTAGGTTCCCGCGCATCATATTATATGCATGTTGTTGTTATTGTTTCTAATGGCACTTGTGATTGATACGCCCGCTGACTAAAGAGCTGCTGGAATTTAATACGAATTTTTTTACGTCGCTTGTTTTTTCAGTAGCTCCATCTAGGGCCAAGAGTATGACTTTGCCATTCAAGCGTCACAATCATTTAATGGGGCAAGCCTCATCCATGCATTTTCATTCACATATCCATAGATAATAATTTAGACCTGAATCAGAGAGCTATCACCTCTTAACCAGTACCCCCAGTAATGTTACTCTCGACATGGAAGAACTTTGTATGCCAGTCACCACCACACACAAAGACCTTGGGCTGGTGGATTTCGAACTCACAACCAACAGATGCAAATCTTGTGACCTACCAACCAGGCTAACCAGGCCTATGTAAAATGGAAAGCATGCCTAAATCTAATTCTTAATATAAATCTTCAACACACTAGAGAAAAAATTTTTCTCCTTCAATTCTTGTAATTCGACAAAAATTACTTGTATGCATATTGCCTATTTCTTACGTTTCTTCAATGTGGCTTTATGAAGGCTTTAAACCCACATCACATTTTTATAAATTCTACGCATTAAAAATCTTTGATCAAATAATTGCATCACATGATGGTTCTACATAATGGCTCCTATTGCATTTTGCTTCAAAATATAAAGGAACCATTATTTTGGGTCTTTTAAAACTTTTGATGTCAAATCTTGTATTTTTTTATAGATTTCCTTTTTTTTCGTGGATTTATTTATATATTTCAACCTTATATCATGTATTGCGAATTTTTTCATAGAATTAAAAAAGTATATATTTATTTGATTTCTTAAGAATTACGATGTCAAAATTAATATTCTTTTTAAGTTTTTTTTTCTCCCCTCAACTTACTCATATTCTTCCATGAATGACACTTATTGCGCTTTACTTCTTTATATAAGAAAACATAGTATAAAGAAGCATGTATGCAAACGTTTTATGCATACGATTTCTTATATCTTTCTTAATTCTTATACCTTTCAAAGATTTCTTTAGTCTCTTCCACTGACTCATACATCTCCACATAATGGCAAATGCTATGCATTATTTTAAAGCACAAAGAAACATGTATTTTGGATTTATAAAAACTTTTGACGTGAAATCGTACATCTTCTATAAAGTTTTTTTCTTCCATGAATGACACTTATTGAGCTTTACTCCTTAATATAAGGGAGCATAATATGAAGAAGCATGTATACAAACTATATAAGCATACAATTTCCTTATATCTTTCAAAGATTTCTTTTGTCTCTTTGGCCATACTCTTGTATCTCCTCACAATGGCAAATGTTGTGATTAGCTTTAAAGTATAAAGAAGCCTGTATTTTGGATTTTTAAAGAATTTCGGTGTCAGATCTCATTTATCTTCAATATATTTTTGATATGTAGGAAATACTCTGTAACTTCATTCAATCTTTGATCCAAATTTTGTAATAGATCAATAATCCTGGTTAACAAATCACAAATAAAATTCCTTTAATCCATCTGCTTGCATTTTTAAGTTATTCACATACATACACAATGTTCCGGAATGTATTAATTAAGAATTTCTGCCTAATATTTTCTACAGATATATAACTTTTTGAAAAACACATACCACTTACAAAACATATTTCGTTCATTTAGCTCATACATTTCTAAATTTCCTTCTTCAGACATAAAGAGATATACTTTAAAAGTTGGATTTCTCGACCATACCTAAAACCTAGGGATTTGTAAACATCACATGGCCGAATATTTTTGAAAATACAAATACTTTTCCTTTATTTGCTTCGCTTTATGTGAATAGTATTCAATAGCAAATTATTAAAATATTTAAGATAATAAAAGATTTAAAAAAATTAATTTAATATTACAAGTGTAACAGAACAAAAATTAACGTTGCAGTTAGGATGTCACTATCCAAGCAGCATACTATGTTACAGAATATTGGAAAATATTGAATTACACTATTCAATATTCAACAGTATTATGAAAAATGGTGAATATTTATTAATATCATACAATATATGTGTGCTAATGAGGTACTACGTTTTTGGCTATTAACAGTAAATGAGCCGTGCTTTGTGATTCTAATTTCCCTATAAATGGAGCAGAGTGGGTTGGACAATATTGTACACTATAGTATGATATATTATTCAATATCCGGTAAATTATAATTTCCCTATACAGGCAACAGAGTGTTTCTACAATAATGTACACTATAGTATGATATATTATATTATTCAATATCCTGTAACATTATGGAAAGTGGTGAATATTGTTTAATATAATACAATATACTGGCACCTAGGTGCTGTGATCTTGGTAGATCTAGGTACTGTGACCAAGCACGCCACATTTACTTTTATCTATGACAAAATTACAGAGTGATTAGCGAATAAGCCCTGATTTAAAAATTAAATACCTCTATAAAAAAATCGATTGTATTATGCTGTAACTGCTGTTTATTAGCAAAACTGTAAAAATAGCGTGCAAAAGTTTTGAAAATTTAGTTACAAAATTCGTTAACAGATGGAACTCAGCAATGAAAACTCTTTCTCTGGAAGGAGTGTTTAAAAAAATGGAGTGATGCGGTCTTTGCAATCAAAATACAATTTTTTCAAAATTTTCACCGTTCGAAACAATGAGGTGGCGTAATCGAACAATGAAATTTGACATCAAGTCTTGCAATGTCTCAACGGAAATGCAATCACAGACAACACCAATCAACGATTCAAGCTCATCTACAGTGGAGGGATTGATTCTACAGGCAGTATCTTTCAATACCCCTACAGAAATAAGTCCCAAGGTGACAGATCGGGAGTCATTTTTCATTCTTGACATCAAACTGAAAGCGTCTATGGGCATTATGATTAGAACGCCATCTGTTAACATACGATTAACACGATGAAAAGTTAACATACGATTACATACACGATTACAAACATTGCACGACGTTAACATACGATTAACTGTTACGATTTTGGTAACGAAATTTTTAAACTTTCGTACAGCACTTTTACAGTTTTGCTAATAAACGGAAAGTTTACCTCATGATTCTATCGATCTTTGTTGTAGAGATATTTAATTTTGAAATCAGGGCTTATTCGCTGATCACCCTGCAGATGTCAGACGTAACAAACACATTAGAATTTTTTTCTTGCTTTTGAAATTTATCAGCTGAAACGTATATGATTTTAAAAGAAGTTCTTGTGGACGCTTCCTTTTTTGTAACACAATTAAAACACTCTTAAAATGATTATAGTGAAGTGGTAATCGATTTTTAAGAGGAGGTGAATGTGAGAAAGTAAACAATGATACAGCAGCTGTTAAGTGAGGAAAAGTGGTCAACTCACATTAAAAGACTAACCTGAAAGACTGAAAACACCACCAGTTTCTTACAGAAAAAGTAAAAACTACGTATATAATATGTTTATGCCCGTCGGATACAGATTTTACTCATAATTGTCTTTCTAAACTTAAAGTCTCAAATGTTTCCCATCCTCCTTATAGCCCTGATTTAACACATTACAATAATTTTTTTAACAAACTTGAAGGAGCATTCTCCGGAATCATCATTTTTCCTCATCAGAGGTATAGTAAAAACAGGAGAGATCATAAAACGCTTCCAACATGTTTTTGAAGACTGAAATGAAAATGAGATAAATGATTTCCAAGAAGTATAGATTAGGTATTTTGAGATGGGATATGAAAATTTTGTGGACAAGTTTCAGTATTATTTTTTATAAATTAATGATGATGATGATGATGGAAAGGGGGTGGAAGTAGGAATCCACGGAAAGGGGGTGCAGTAGCTTCTGAGGGTAAAGATCCCTGAGCACGAGGAAGATACGCTACTCCTATGCCAGGACACCGGCTTATAAATAAATAAATATTCTTTATCGAGAAATGTCAGTATAAAGTACCAATAAACAATAGAATATAATGTCTGTTGTTTGTTTTGCAAAGTTAGCAAACATCTATACAAATAACTAATGCAAGTTAGAGAAATGCATTAAGATATCAGTCATGCTGCCATAAATTCACCGTTTAAAGTGCCCTTAGAAGATGAAATCAATTATTTTAAGTATCACATTATTGTTAAACTAATATGCACGCTTACATATTTGCAATTAAAGTAATCTTTGATAGTTTAGGCACCGGAAATTGTATAATACAACACAGGAATATATTTTAGCGACTCAGTAACTCAAACATTGGCGGCTTAGTAACTCTCACTCCTAATTGGATCACGTTAATGCACTTAAAATGAATATTTAAAATCAACTATTTCATCATTGATCTAAATTTTATAAAATTTTTACTAGCAGATCAACTGCTTCAAAAGATATTATTTGGAGGAAGGAAGTATTAATATTCTTCTGTAGTCATTCACAATTTATAAATAAAGTTTTTGCTCTTTATAACGAAAAATGCAAAATAAACGAAAGTATTTAAAAAATAAAATAAAAATTGTAAAAGAACCACCAAGAATAATCTCTCCTTAGCTCTTTTATACACTAAGAAAACTGCACTCAATTTCTTATAATACAGAATAAAGCTGATCATGCCTTTGAGACTACATCCCTTTCAACAAATTCTAAAATATATGTTAGCCATCCCCACCATACCTAAGCATACAGAGTATTAATAGCCGTTGCTGCAGCAGAAGGCGAAGAACTGGGGTTAGTGTCTTAAGGAGCCACGCAGCAGCATTCAGCTTCTTTCAGTAAGGGGAAGTAACCACTTCCTTAGGAGTTACTTTTCCTTACTAAAATAGAAAAAAAAATGAGGACTGTTTTTTTTTTTTGAAAATATGACTATTTTTTATCAAAATGCGATAAATTACGTCAAAGATATGAAACAACTTAATGCAAATGTAACTAAACGCAAAACAATAGCCAATTAACTCTACAGTATAATCAATAGAATCAAGAATGGAAATCCGATTTCTTTTAACAACCAATTCTGCCTTTATCAATGCTTTCTATCTACTCCCATATTTAAAATATTAGTGTAGAATTTGTGTGGAGATGTGGTAGACTGAATGTGGAGACTGAATTTTGGCAAGGATCGAATGTGCGCTGTTATGGTTCGTAGCCAGGTAATATAACCGCTGGACAAAAGTGATCCCCAATGTCCTGTGACTGTTACTGACTTATTAAGATACCACCACAATATTCCCCCACCACCAGCAGTTAAAGATTTTATTGCACCTAGCGTTACGGCAAGCGAGGGGCGTACTGTGGTAACGCCAAGCGTTATAGCAAGCGAGGGGCGTATTGTGGTAGCGCCAAGCGTTATGGCGAGAGAGGAACGTGTTCATAGCCCGAGATCACCAATGTTGTGGGTAGAATTTTGGCCCCAATGTGGAGATTGAATTCCACCAAGGATCGAATCTGCGATGTTATGGTTCGTAGCCATATAGCATGACCGTTAGACAAAAGTTATCACCAATGTCCTGTGACTGTCACTGGCTTATTATGAAAACACGACAACCTACCTCCCCAGAACAAATTATACTCAAATTTAATAAAAACCTGAAAAATTGCTGTAAAGATCTATACTAAATTGCAACCCTCTCACTCAAAGTATGTTTGAATAATCGCTGTCACGGGCGGACGAACTTTTTCCAAAAATTTCCTTGAAAGCAAGAAGATTTAGAAACTTTGAAGATTAATCAAAATCTTGAGTTGGAATTCTTTGACGATTATTATATCTAATAATACATATAGAATAAAGCAAAAAGAGTGATCCTTTTAATTCATTGGTGTATGTTTGTCTTCGCAGGAGTATAGTGTGCAGATGACCCTCCGTGAGCAGTGGCGTGACGAGCGAATGCAGTACGACGACCAAAATGGCCAGGTCCGTTACCTGACATTAACGGATCCGGACAAGATATGGAAGCCAGATCTGTTTTTCTCGAACGAAAAGGAAGGTCATTTTCACAACATCATTATGCCCAATGTTCTCCTCAGAATTCACCCGAACGGGGATGTCCTCTACAGCATCAGGTGAGAAAGTACTTCCATTCCCTAATCCTTTTACAGGATGTTTGCTATTAAATGAAAATTATAGCTAGTCTTGGCCATTTTAAATGGCGCCAAGTTATTAAAGCGTTGCGATTGTTCTTAAAACGAAACATGGGAAATCTGAATTAAACCAGCTAGAATGATCTCCCCAAAATACATGCCAGAGTGCCTCTTATGTTGCCACTCCTAATAAATTTTATATTTCCTGTTTATTATCATGTGAGAAAATGATCCTGTTTCCGTTGGGAGATTTGGAATAATTGAAGGTAATAAATAATTGAAGCTTGAAACCGTGTAGGCAAAGAATAGATGTCAATATTCCTCAACATCTTTTACTCGCAAATATTTTTACCTGCTTTTATCCATATTGCATAATTATTATGTATGCTCCTTTGAAAGCAGACACGTTTTTAAAAGGTTGAACTGCTTTTGCCAATATTGCTCTATTATTACGTATACTTCTTTGACAGCAGATGCGTTTTTAAAAAATTCACGTAGAACTATGACATCATAGCTGTTATTTTCCTGAAATAATTTTTTTTCGGAAGAAATTAAATAATTTAATCTTTATAATATGTTCAAAAAACTTCACTAGCGTTTAATAATAATTTTGATAAAAGTACTTTCTCCTTCCCCAATAGTCAAATCCTTCGATGCTCCCCACTTAATGAATGAAGGGGAATTACATTCATTCATTCTGGGAAGCATTGAAGGATTTGACTTCCTTAATAAAATTAATCCATTATAAAACTATTTAACTATCTCAGATATAAGAAAGCCACAAAAAGTTTTTCATAAAATTATAATTCAAGATACTTTTAATTTAGATTGTAAAATAATTCAAGAGATTTTAGTTCAGGGTATTTAGGTAATTCAGGATATTTTTATTTCTGAATTACTTAATTTTGATATTTTTATATTAAATTATGTATTCAAATAATTCAAGAAACTTTTAATTCAGAGTGTTAAAATTTTCAAAATTGTAGAGATAATGCTTTTACCTCATAACTTAGATAATGCTTGTACGTACGAAAGCAATTGAAATCGTAATTTTTTCTCTTCACTTAAGGCCATGTTGTATGACATTTATATTCTGAATTTCAACGAATTATTTATCAACAAACTCCGGAAACAAGTTACAGTTATTTCAACGGGAATGTTCAAGTATTCTTAAGAAAATAGCACAGTCGAAAGTCTGAAATATTTGTTGTCAGGATGAAAAGTCATGAAAACAATTTAATGAATATCCAGGATATAATAATTTATCTAGAATGTTCAAGTATTCAACATTTTAAAGAAAATATCCAGTATCTGAGATACTTTTTATTTGTCCGAAAACAATGAGAACCATAAATCTTTTTTTCTTTTTCTCTTAAGGCCATATTCAATATTTATATTCTGAGTTTCTGTATGACAAAATTATTTCTGTATGAATTCTGCAAACAATTCAAGTTAACAGTTATTTCAATGAGAATGTTCAAATATTCTCAGGAGAATGGATCAGTCAAAAATTTGAAATATCTCTTGTTAAAATGAAAAACCATAGATTTGATAACAGTTCTAGATACTATAATGTTCAAGTATTCAAAATTTTAGAGGGAAAGTGTCTTGAAAATATCAAATCAATATCTGAAATTTTGAAATACCTCAAATCTAAAATTTATTCTCATTGCTTAAGGCCATATTAAATAATATTTTTACTCTGATTTACATCTTATAATTTGTATAAAATTTTGAAACCAACTGAAGTTACAGTTATTCGAATTACAGTTACAGTTATATTCAGGTATTCGCAGTTAAATAACACAGTCAGACAACTAAAAATATCTCTTGAAAAATTGAAAAATCATGAAAAAAAAATTAAAACCAAGACCAGATCCTTTTAAATCAGAGGGCGCAAATTCTTTTTTAATTTTTAAAGACAATGCTCCTGCCTTGAATCTGAGATACTGCTTGTTTTTTCGAAAACAATGAGAACTGTAATTTATTTTCTTTGCTGAAGACCATGCTGAATAACGTTTATATTCTGAGTTCCAAATTATTTCCCATACAATGCTTTTTGGTATCATTTAAACAAGAAAAGAGAGTTTTTGACAAGTCTGTACAAACACAAGAGAAAAACTATCGAAAAAAATATTTTTTTTCAATTTCAAATCTCCTTTTCAGGAGAAACCAATAAAAATAGAAGAGATAAAAATCCTGTTCTCCTATTTCTCAAATGAATTCTAAACCAAGCAAAACAACTTTTGAAAGTCATAAAGGAATCTTTTTTTCGAATTCCTTTCTTTTTGTACCCCTTTCTAAGAGGTATTTTGTAGCTTTACAGAATTTTCTTCCCTACAATAGATGCAATATATATCTGTATGAGGAGTAAAATATAAGATTGTAAAACCGAAATAAAAAGAAAAATTGCATGTTGAAACATCGCGATGCATTGCTTTTTCATAACAGACTCGGTGTAAAACACTTCAAGGTACATTGTAATAGATTGCAGACTATTTTTATGTGCCATTTGAAAATTGATCTCTAAATTCCCAGCAGATATCTATATAGATTGAGTTCTTGTATGGATGTGTTCTTCTTTTATTTCGAACAAAAGGTAAAATATTCATGAAATTGCTGAGGTTTGTTGTAGCAATTTTAATTTAATTTTGAAATTTATTGACAGTCGTTGAATAAGATATGATTTTATTTTATTGTTTTATTCAGAACAACCGTATATTTAGATGTTCAATCCATTGTTTAAAAGCACTGAATCCTCCCCCCACCCTCTGAAAGATTTCTTAGTTTTGTCTGCTATAACAAAAGAATGGCTTGAAAGGATTTACAAAAAAAAAAAATTATAGTTGTATATTTTCCAAGAAAAAGCAATGGAGTGAAACTTTTTTAAAAATTGATATCAAACAATTATTGTTATTATTATTTAGTTTATCTTATTTTTATTTATTTATTTTTCCTACGAAAAAAATATTTTGGTTTAAATACGTTTTTATTATTAATAATTATGTTGCCTTTTTTACGGCGCCATCTTTAGGAGAATCAAGTAATCACTAAAATCTTTAAATACAGGACCGTCTTGTCGAATGGTTAGTTATTCTATAAATCAGGTTCGACCATGTTCCACAAATCAGCACTACCTCAAAAAAAAATTACCCTGACAGATTTTAATATTGAATAAAATTTACCTATTGAAATGTAAAATATATTTGAAAAAAATTATGATTATGTATTCTAACAACAAAATAGCTAGGATTTCAACACTAAAATAAGACATATAATCAACAATGTTTAATAGAAAAAAATTAGGATAATTTAAATATTTTCTTGTCAGAATATGATGTTTTTAGAAAACATTGATCAAAACCAAGTTATTAATGGATTTGCATAAAATAAGTACATAAAATATTTAGATAAATACATTCATACTAATAAAATGAATAAATGTAAAAAGGTGCTGTAATATTAATTCATATTTTATAATCACATAATTTATTAAAATTGTTTTCTTGAGTTATAATATTCTAAATTATAAATTAAAATATCTTTATATCAATTAAATAACTTTGGAATTGTAATATAAAATGTTCTTGTATGTTTTATTACATTGAATGCTAGACACGTTACTATACATTTGTATTTAATAAATTATAAAGCATATGGAATGCTTTTTTAATTAAATTTATTTTATTAAGTAATCACTTTACAGTTATCAATAATTTTTTATAAAATTGATTATATTAGTAACATAATTTTTCCATATTAATATAAATTTTTCATATTAAAATTTAATGTGTATATATTTTTTAATTTTTTGCAAAAAAAATCAAAATGTAATGACATTACGATGAAATAAGTCAAACAGGTATCGTAACTGATAACTGTACTAGATAACTATATTATAATTACACATAATGACTACACTAGATAAGTAAGTGATTTCGCACTTCTCTGGAGGATGCATCAATGAGAGCTTGTTTCTGTTTTTCTTCTCTCAATAAATCACCAAATGCCCTATAATTCAATTTTGTGCATGGTGTAACGTCTTAATCTCGATAGATCAAAGAATACTCAGAATTCTTAGACAATTCTTTATTTTACAGCCCTATATATATACAAAAAAACTCGTTCTTACCTTGATTAAATTGTTGCTATTTACACCACAGCAGTCGAAGTTGAAGGGTTTTACTTGAAGATCAGTTCTCCATCAAATCGTAAACATAACACCTCTGGGTATTCGCGGGTTGGTCTGTCAGCGATCTTTTCAGAAGGTGCTCCAAATATCCCGGACTCTTGGGTGTACTCCAGCAGTCTCACAGAAACTCTTTTTTTTTCTCCTCCAAAAGGTATTTTATCTCAGCGACAGCCTCCACCTCCTCTTCCCCAATGGCTACTGGTCCTCTCTTCTGGCCAATTATGTCCAGCAAAAGGGCCCTTTCAGGGCACCAGTCTGTAGTCGGAAGGTAATTAAGGCGAGCCGAAAAATCTGGAGCAGGAGGTCCGCTTACAATAGGGAAATTCGGCATACAGATGTTTGGATGTTCCATTGTCTCTGAAAGCACTATCACTGTCTTCTGGACGAGGAATTTCCACGTGTGTCCTTTCAGCTATATATGCCTCAAGTTCCGAAAGGAGACAATCTGCAACATCTGGCTATCTCACGGTGTCTACCAAACACAAAGGCAACACAGCTGGTGGAAATATTTTATCACTAAAGGGGGACTGGGAATGTTACCATGGATTAGCTATAAATATTTCGTACCTGACATGCTTTCGGCACTATTAATGATTATAACCCTTTAAGATACAATTTCAATTATTAAGGTTTGGGAAGTCTCTGAATAAGTAGGAGACAACTCATTCCCTTGAAGAATATAGCAATGATGACTTGGTCATTCTTCTCTTATCCCAATGAAGTCATGTCCCCAATGAATGTTGTTTGTGCAGGGAGTGGAAACAATTTTTCAATTTATCTTATTCCTGTGGTGCTTTTCTTAATTGAAGTCCTTTTGATGACCATAACAAATATATAGATTAAAAGTCATTGAAAAAGTAAGCGGTGTCACTGTCACTTCCTTGTAAAACACAAGAAATTTATATTTACAAGTGATGTTCATATACCGATGAACGTTCATACTCCTATTCTAAGTAGCTGAGGATTAAACTAGTGATAATTTTTTTGTAACTAGATTTAATCAATTTAGTACTATTTGAGATTATAATCTTTCCGGTGACTTTGGTAACCTGTAAATATTCATGGATTGCTGTCTTATGGGAAACTTTCAGATATTGATTATCGATAATTATTTTGTAACTAGTTTTAATCTCGATGGTAATCCTTCCGATGACTTGAATGAAAAGTCACGGCAAAAGTAAGTGCTCTGGAAATAGTGATAGAATGTATTCTTATGAGAGACTTTGTGGCATTGATTGGTGATAATTAACACTGCCTCTTTGATATTATGATAATAATCATGATGATAATTTTTCTTGCAATGATAATTCTTAGAATGATAACTAAAAATAAATAAACTTTGATTATCTGGAAATAGTCACGGATCACTGTCTTATAGAAAACTTTCAGACATCGATTGGTGATAATACTTTTGTAAATAGTTTTAATTTCGGTGATAATCCTCCTGATGACTTAAATGAAAAGACACTGGAAAAATAAGTGATCTGGAAATAGTAATAAAATGTGGTTTTATGGGAGACTTTGAGGCATTAATTGGTGATAATTAACCTTACCTCTTTGATATGATTATGATGATGATGATAATTCTTAGAATGGAAAATAAATGAAAGGCTAATATTCCGTAACTGCTGGAGGACACTGTCATGTAAGATATTATTTGGAATAACAGTTTCGTTAGAATATATGAGAGAAAGTTTTGGAGGGACTACTTCGGCTGTTTATAAGAATGTATCTTATTGATAGACTCTCGTATAAAAACTTATTTGGGCTTTGGTGAATTTCTGTTTAAATAACATTAATTGAGAAAGTGTCAAGGTTGAATAACGGTATATTTCTCAACTTGCACACTACTACCTTGACATACAGACAGTTACAGTAAAAATAACTGCAACTCTGGTGTACAAATAATAGAAATGCAGTGTTAGCATTTCACTCATCCAAAACCTTCTCTTTTGTATTAGGATTAACGGAATAGGATAATTATAGCTTAAAATAAACTATATTTGATTAATGAAAGAATTATCTATTAAAAGAAAATGCGGGCAGATTCCAAATGCAAGCTTTGTGCTGTTTACAGTTCAATCAATCAATTTCAAAGGTTTCTTTGAACAGTGTCAACAAACAATTTAAATATTTGAGTTTGTTGACCAAAATACTTTACTAAAATTAATTTCATTTACAAAACTTCACTCCCTATTTTTAATTGTTTATGCATGGGATTTTAAAGTGAGTAAACATTTTTGTGTACACTTTACATA
The DNA here is from genome assembly GCA_026543055.1 of Argiope trifasciata. Taxonomy (NCBI): domain Eukaryota; kingdom Metazoa; phylum Arthropoda; class Arachnida; order Araneae; family Araneidae; genus Argiope; species Argiope trifasciata. Next base: position 589,645 of record JAPMOQ010048992.1, read on the forward strand.
ACAGGAAAAGACATGTATGTTACTCTCGAGTGAAAGATAATTATTTTAAAATGACAGTAAAATAATACGTTTTGTACCGAAACGGGAAGTAAATTCAATTCGAAACTTTTCATTTCTAAAAGTTTCTGTTCCGTCAAATGACTTTACGGCAATGAATGAAGAAACTTCCAGCTACCTACTAATGAAAATGCTTTTCAAAAGTTTCTCCTACAGAGGTAAACACGATAAATGTTTTTAATATTTTAATTGGTCGTGGTTAGTAACTCACCGGTATGTAAACCCAATTGTTGATTGTAAGCCTTATATAAAGTTTTCATTGAAAATGAATGTTTAAGTGAAAAATTCTTAATTTTGGCGTTTTATTGTATACTTTTAACATGTATATTTAAAAATTCATATAAGTTATTAACAAAAGTTATTCTTCTTACTCCAATACAACATATATCCTCAAGTTAACTAAAGAATATATACCAGCACAACGTTACCCATGGCATACTATCCAAGAGGAAAATGTATTTTTAAACTTGTCTGACTCATTCTGTCTCTGCAATTCAATTGCAATGACTTTGAAAGAGAGACAATTAGTTCGCTCAACAAAAGGCCCTTTTTCCCTAAGTGTAGACATAATTTCTCTAATATTCACTAACCAAACGTGTCTCTGTCCTCTACATTTTGATTACTACCCAATAAACAAAGCGTTTTAGCATTTAATGTGTTCCAGATAAAACTGAATATCCTTTTTTTTTATCATGATGAGTTTTAAATCGCTGTTTAAAATCAGACGTAAATAAAGAAATGTGTGCTCATGCTATTTGCGAAACCAAAATCTTAAACTGCTTTATTTGCATTATTTTATGTTTTCTCACATGCGCCTATAATGACAAAGGACAGATACTATTGTTTTACACATACGCGAATTATAGTAGGAAAATAATTAAAATCTCAATTATAAAACTCCTTTTTTTTATTTTGACGTGACTTCAGTATACTAAAACCTTTCCCAATAAATGCCCGACAAAATGGTATGAGCATCTCTAATATCAGTTATAGTATTTCTCTTGTTTTTCTGTTTGAAACATACAGATGCTTTCAGGATACTTCATTTTATACTATGTATAGATAATAAAAAAAATTAATGAAAAATTATATTGGGTTGTTCGGAAAGTCATTTCATTTTTTTTAGTGAAAATGAAAGACGATTTTCGTATAATGAATAAGCATTTTATTAAATTATGTATTAGCCATTCTGATCCAACACCCTTTGCCATCTTTCTGGTAGTAGCATGATTCCACGCTCATAAAATTTTTGGTCTTTGCTGGCAAAAAACTGATCCAGGTGATTTTTGGCATCTTCATTTAAGGTAAAGGTTTTACCGTCCAAAAAATTATGCAGGGACCGGAACAAATAATAATCCGAAGCCGCCAGATCTGGAGAATATGGTGGATGTGGCAGTGTATCCCATTCAAGCAGTAAAAGCGTTTGGCGGGTGACCAAACTTGTAAGAGGTCTCGCATTATCTTGGTGGAACACTACACCTTTTCTGTTGATTTACTCTGGCCTTTTCTGTTGAAGTGCATCGTTCAGTTTGTCCAGCTGATGACAGTAGACTTCGAATTAATTGTTGTGTTATCCTGTAAAAGCTGTAAAAAAACCGATTCCTTTAAAATCCCACCAAACAGACAGCATCACTTTTTTTTGATGATATTGGCTTTCGAAATGCTTTGAGCCGGTTCATCTTTTCAGCTCCATGATCATTTGCATTTGACATTGTTATATACAACGCATTTTTCGTCCCCAGTAATGATGCGCTTTGAAAATGAATCATTTTTGTGACGTTTGAGGAGCGAATCACAGACATCAACGCGACGACACAAATTTCTCTCCGTGAGAACATGGGGAACCCATATATCGAGCTTCGAGGTTAATCCCAGGCCTTTCAGATGGTCATAAACAGTTGAATTCGATAACTTTAAGATCTCACCGATCTCACATGTTGTTATTCGCCGGTTTGCATCAACTAATGCCTTTATCTTGTCTTTATCAGCTTCAACCGACCTTCCAGAACGTGGTGCATCTTCGACATCAAAATTGCCGGATCAAAATTTTGCAAACCAGTTCTGACACTGGTGTATTGTCATCACATCTTCTCCATACACTTCGGTTAATTTCTTTCTGGCTTGAACTGCATTTTTACCTTTTCTGAAGTAAAAAAGTAAAATATGACGAAAATGCTGCTTATTGCTCTCCATATTTAAAAGGGCACCAACCAAAAACTACTGCGTAGAATTAATAGAACTTTTTCACACACAAGCCTTGCAATATCAGCTCACACGACATATAATGGTTATGCGGCTTAAGTGTGAAGTTGGTTTCGAAAAAACGTAATTAAGTCCTCTGACGGGAAAAAACGAAATTACTTTCCGAACAACCCAATAATTACATACAAATTGGCCAGCAGTAAATACTAATGCTTCTTAGATCGCATTCCTTTTTGCGTAGGATTCTGCTATTGTCCTGATTCCAGGTGTTTAGATGGTGTGTGGGGGCGAATTATCTCATTTATGTATCTTCGACATTTTCAATGTAAATTTCAACATTGGTAGGACTGAAAGTTGTTGCCTTTATGAAATTTGTCCTTTCAGGTTTTCTATTGGATAATTTTGTAACGTGCTCTTTTATAACGTGTTATTAATCATTATAATTAAGATATCAGTTATTAATATAATAAGCCATTAACATTCACATGTTTTAACTTTGTCCTGCTTGATAGGTCAAAATTTATTAATGGTCAGTCAAAATTTATAAACCACATTTCAAATTCGTTCTTTATGTTTCATCTTTGCATCATTGTTTGAATATTCTTCTAAACAGAAGTCTTCTTCTTAAAAAAATTCTTCGAAATTCATATCGAATACCGTATATCAGGGTTGGGTAGAGATTTACATCCATTGGCAAAATGTCTACAGTATTTATTACAACTACACTCTAAGTAAACTATATTCTTAGAAGTGATATATATAAATTAGATAAATCTTAGAAGTGGTGCATATTAATTTTAAATAATCTATAATCTTAGAATTTTTACATATAAATTCTAAAAAATCTATAATTTTAGAAGTGGTACATATAAATTCTAAGTAATCTATAATCTTAGAAGTGGTACATATAAATTCTAAATAATCTATAATCTTAGAAGTGGTGCATATTAATTTTAAGTAATCTATAATCTTAGAAGTGGTACATATAAATTCTAAAAAATCTATAATCTTAGAAGTGGCACATAATAATTTTAAGTAATCTATAACCTTAGAAGTGGTACATATAAATTCTAAAAAATCTGTAAGCTTAGAAGTGATGCATATTAATTTTAAGTAATCTATAATCTTAGAAGTGGTATATATAAATTCTAAGTAATCTATATTGGATCGATACTTTTCTATTTATATCCATAAATTGAAAATTTTTATTGTACTGTAATATTAATGCAGAAGCAAGGAATTTTACGATATCAACTACTATATTATTCATTATTCTTTTTAAGCCACAACTTCTAATATTTCTATATATTTTAGAAAAAAGATTATTTAAATTTTAAATTTTTAGTTTTTCTTTCATTTGAATACAGAACTTTCAATCTAGTTTTAAAAAAATATTTTTTCTTACTGATTGCCTTTTAAAAGTAATGAAACTAGCAAACCTCAGCTAAGTAATCTTTCTCTGCATCTATAAAAAAAGAGAGTATTTTAAAGTACAACATTTCAGCCTTTTTGGAAAAAGTTTTGTTTCTTGCTTTAAAGTGGAAATTCTTCTTTAAGTAAAAGTTTCGTTTAATCCCCCTTGGAAGAAGAAAAAAAAAATGCTTTTCACTCACTAATTCCCCCAGAAACAACTTTGATGTTTAATACTCGGCACCTTATTTAATACCCAAATATGCAAATAAGTGCTTCACTTTCTTCAAGAATTGCAGTTTCAAAACATTTTCACTAAAAAGTAATTAATCATGTTTTATGACACTTAAGTACTTTATTCTGAGAATGTTTTACGTGGAGTTTCAAAACTCTGCGAATAAACTGTCATCTTCTTGCACTTATCGCTCAATAACTACTGACAGCATGAGCATTTCAAGTGAGAAGAGCGGCAAAACATCCATGTTTAGATTATTGTTTATATTCTTTCGTTGTAAAACAACCATCATGCATTTTTCATAAATTAAATCGACATTTTCCAGTCATTTTTAAGTAAATTATCTCCTTCTCTTGTCCAAAGAAAAATCACAGTAACTTTCAAAAAACTAAGTAGCAGGACCGTGACAGCTGAAAGTAGTCAGATTTTTATTTCCAAATTACAGCATATGTGGTTAGGTTATTTATGTTATATGTTATACATCTCGTTATAAAGCAACACTAGGGTTATTTTGGGACGGACCTGGTAATTCAAATAGATGGTGAGACGATACCAGAGTTGGTACTGTGGTGATATCTTAATAAGCCAGATAACATCTACGGGAGATGAGCATGCTTTTGTCCTGTGGTTATGTTACTGGGCTTCAGATCCAAAGGTCCCGAGTTCAATTCTGAGGCAACATCACGTCCTACAATGTACTACCTCGTACAATGAACCTTCAACCTTCATGCAACTGATGGGGCGCCATCTACCCGCAACCAAAGTCGTCAGATTCACTTGACGCAACAATTCAAGCACGTTCGCCATAACGCTTGGCGTGACAAAAAAAAATCTCCTCTCGCCAAACAAAGATGGGTACGGCGCATTAGACACAACAGCTACACACAGCAACATTTCACTCAACAAACCAATTCATCACCACTCAACAACAATGCATATCACTCTTCAATTCACTGGAGGGCAAGTCTGTGGTGATATCTTAATAAGCCAGATAACATCTACGGGAGATGAGCATGCTTTTGTCCTGTGATTATGTTACTCGGCTTCAGATCCAAAGGTCTCATGTTCTATTCTGAGCCAACACCACCTCCTACAGTACCCCCCCCCCTCCTCTCCAAACGCAGCATACCAGGGGGAGGTCATTTGGTATGCTGGATTTAATGTACAACAGACCCCCTTTGGTAGAATCAAGTCTCGAACCTGAAGCCCTCTGGTCCTGAAGCTGAGACCTTACCACCAAGGTTACTGTCGCTCAATATCAAGTATGAAAATTTTGTGCTTCGTATTAAAACAGTTAATAAAACTGAATATGCATTTTGAATGACTCAACAAGTTAAAATCGAAATTTGCTCTAGAAATGTATTTTCGTAACAAGATAGCAAATTTCGTTTGTTTAACATTTTGAAATTTTGGAACATCCCACTTACATGCTTGAAGACGTGTAGATCGACAGACGATTGGTCACATAATGGTCTAAGTTCTATAATTTTAGCTATAAAGTTAACTATAACCCCATAATTTGGGCATCCCTACTTCAAGTTTCGGCATGGTTGTTCCTTTTTATGTGTTCTATCAGTGAGGTATATGTGAATGTGCCCTCTGTAAAAAGGGTTTGTGTCAGCAAATGCGACGCATGAAGTAACTAAGTCGTACTCTTGACCCTAGTTGGCTCTACTGAAAAAACAAGAGATTCTCACTCGGTTTAAATCGCTGCCAGATAACTGTCAGCGGACTTCTAAAGTGCGATAAGTCACAACACACACATACTTTTATGTTTATAATCCAATAACTTTAGTTGTTATATTAACAATATTATAGTTGTTATATTGACAATAACTTAACTGTAACTCCATAATCTGGTTCAAGTTCTTGCGTGGTTGTTCCTTTTCTGTGTTCTATCAGTGAGGTGTGTGAATGTGTCCTCTGTAAAAAGGGATTGTGACAGCAAATGTGACGCCTGAAGTAACTAAGTCGTACTCTTGACCCTAGTTGGCACTACAGAAAAAACAAGAGATTCTCACTCGGTTTAAATCGCTGCCAGAAAACTGTCAGCGGACTTGTAAAGTGCCATAAGTCACAACACATACATACTTTTATGTATTATTATTATTGTATTATTCACCTGTATTTGAAAAGCCGGAGAAATACACAAATTTAAGGAATTTTATATAAAATTTGATAAGAGTCTACAATTGGACAGGTAAAATTTCTTTCGTCTAGCTTAAAACATTTTTGATATATAAGGATCACCAAGAGACAGCGAGGAAATCCCTCCAAAAATGTATTCTTAAAATTCAGTGAGTTGTTAAATTTCTAGATTATTCATACCTGAATTTTAATTCTTCAATGATTACAATATTTCAATGTTCTAGATACTTCATGAATTAAAAATCAAAAATGGGTTCCATTACAATACAGTATAAACCATCCTGTTAGAAGTTAGTTAACCTTCTAAATTCCTTGTGTCTGGTTTTTGTGTGATCATGTGAATTTACTCCATAGAATATTTCATAATATTCAATTCAAAATGCAAGTGCCATGACCAGTCATATGTTTAAAATATAAAAAGCATTTTTAAGTAAAAATATGTAAAATTAGAAACTGGTTAATAAAATTGCAAATCCGTGTATTCGAACATTGTAAAAAAATTGGCAATAAGTAAGTATTTTAAATGAAATGATAAAAATCAATGGCTTTTAAAAATTTAAAAAGGTTTTTGTGTTGGCGTTCCCCCACCTGCATTTGCACGTCTATTTTTGATGCATTAAAAAATCGTAAACGATGACGATTAAAATTAGCACACTCAATTAAAAGATGAAGAATAGTTAAAATAGCTTGGCATCTAGAGCAGAAAGGAGTTCTATCACCGAATAAAAATGTTTATGAGTAAAACTAGTGTGACCAATGCAGAATCTAGACAATTTGACGTCTAACTCTCGCACTGGTAAACAAGGCCAGGATGAAATGGCAGGTCTTATATTAGGAAGTTTATTATTAATACTATTTTTCCACGATTCCTACCAGCGGGAGTATAGACAATTTTGAAAAGCATTTTTAGCATCACGGAATGGGATGTCTAAGCACGGATAATTTCATAAATTATCCATCTAGCTCAAAGGGGGTTTAAATGGTAATGGTTTTCATTTCCCTAGAATTTTCTTAATATTAAAGGTAGAAAAATAAATCCACCTATCCAAATCAGCTCTTTATTCAGACGAACAACTTTTGTACTTAAACTTTTTCGATAATTGCACTATCTTAGAAACTAGGGATCGAAAAATGATATTTTGAAATCCTAATTATGATTTTTTCTAACATAAACAATTTAAATTGCCAGATATTATCTAAGATCTAAAAAAATCTATCAAAAATTTGCCTTTCAGCTTGCCGAGAATAATTTTTTTTTTCATTTTTAATGCAATTGCCGATTGACAAAATTATAGTCATATATAAATCTCGCACTTACCCATAACTCAAAACAAAAACCGCTGTATTTCTGGAGTATACCGAAGATTTTAGAAAGGCTTTGTTCCATTATAAGCCATAAATAAGTTTTATCGCTCTGAAAGAAAATAAAAGCGTCAGAATTTTTGTATGTTATTTATACGACTCCTTTTTTCTTGCAGGATTTCTCTTGTTTTGTCATGCCCTATGGATTTAAAGTATTATCCCTTGGACAAGCAAACGTGCTCTATTACGATGGTCAGCTGTAAGTCTCAATTCTTCCATTTTTTTACGTATTTTTTTTTCTTGTTGACAGCAGATAAATCCTTCATTGTTATATTTAATTGCATTCCAATCTAACAAAGTAGCTCTTAGTTTCCTTTCTCTTTTAGGTAATTTTTTCTCAAAGATTGATTATTGCATTTCTACAATTATTTTCTTTAGCATTCCTTTTAGGGATTGTTGTATACGATCAAGATTTAAAGCTTTATTTATAAGAAATTGAAAGAAAAAGGATTTATAAGGAAACACGCATTGTGTGCTTAAATGAAGAATGTATAATAATGTGAGAACACGGTATGTTCTTACATGTTAAGTAATTTCTCACAAATTTCTCATTCCCATGAGGAATTTGGTTTGAGGGTTTTGAAGCCTCAAAATGCGTAGGCAATAAATTGGCGATTTATTGGTTTTAAGATATCCATTTTTCGCTTTTAGGTTTATTACAAAATAATGTAGAAAGTTGTCACATTTACAGAATTACCGTCAACTAAAGTTACAACTTGATTATCAAATCATTTCTTCTCTGAATTCTTACTTATTGTCTAAATTCATTTAAGTTATTGACCAGTTTAAACCATCACAAGATTAGTTAATCATCACAGGACTATCAGATTACGTAAGCGTCGATATTTAGAAAAACAATTGTTTTTTTTTTGTTTGTTTTTTTGTTTGTTTTTTTTTTCATCTCAAAATCGACTGAACTCCAAAGCTTTGTTTGACAGCCAAAATATTGAAAATGAAAGTTTTAAAAAATTATCATTAGTGTGTGTGTGTGTGTGTGTGTGTGCGTGCGTGCGTGTGTGTGTGTGTGTGTGTGCGTGCGTGCTTGCGTGAGTGCGTGTGTGTGTAATTAAATTTCTGAAAATTATTGGAGTAGTGTTTTGTGTTGAGCACTGGAATCTAATAACTTCAGTATATAAAGAAGAGATTAAGTTCGATTTAAGAAGTTCATTTATACAAACACGAAATGAATCAAAATAAATATAAATATCTAAAAAATTGACAGAATTCAAAACTTTTAAGAATTTATTTTAAAACTAAGAAAGAAATGTGTGTGTGTGTTTTTTTCTAAATTAAATCTAATTCCGAATGACTATTCTATTGATTAGAAAGACTCCAACAATTGAAAGAATTCCATTAAGAAATAATTGCATTCCAAAAAAGAAAGAATTGAGCAATGAAACAATATTTCAGAAAATAAAGCAATTAAAGATGTGCAAAATTTTTAAAGAAAAAAAATGGAAGAACAATATCTAGATTAAAATTACTACATTTCAGTTGTCTGTCTGTCATATATAAACCATCATCGTGATGTAAATTAAAAAAGGCTTCAAAAAGGCTTCTTCTTCTTCTTGCATACAGCCGACCACCCTGACACCACTGAACGTAGCAGTATCGACAGGATTTGTTGTGATCGACTGCTGAATAAGTATTGTCCAACCTTACATTGACCGAACAGTCAAGCTAACATTCCTTTCGGGGTAGTAAATAGCTGTCTTTCTCCCCATCTGCACTCTCAAACAGTTGGAATAAAACTATCAATCTTTCACATTATGTCCTTCAGGGTTTTGAGATTACCTGGCACCATCAGTACTGTACAATCAACATTGACAATCTTCAGGTCTTTCCTTAACTTTGAGATTTCCATACATTCCATTAAGTAGTGGTAAATTTTACCATTTTCTCCACAAATGCATTTATTTTCCTGCGTTCTTCCAAATCTTTGGAAATATGCAGGAAATCTCCCATGTCCAGATATTATTTGGATTATAAGTAGATAGTATCTTCTTATTTTAATTTCTGGATTAGGAATAATAAAGTCGAAAGTGACTCTTCCTTTTTTTGGACATATACCATCTGTCAAACCATTGTAGTAAAAAAAGGCTTTTCCCAGCTGTCTACATTTTTTGGACGTCTATATATATTTTTTATACCTTAAATTCAGCATCATTGACAAAATATCAACATTTAGTAAATAAAATTTTGAAAACGAAAAATGTGCTTTTTTATTTTTCTGAACAATTAGAAAATATACAAAAGCTGATACATATAACATAGCTGACATACACACAAAAACTGTCATATATAAACCATCATCGTGATGTAAATTAATTACTAAAGTCTGTCAAAAACAAAGGTTTCTCTCCAGCTGTCTAGATTTTTTTATACCTTAAATTCAGCATCATTGACAAAATATCAACATTTAGTAAATAAAATTTTGGGAACGAAAAAGTGCTATTTTATTTTCCTGAACAATTAAATAATATACAAAAACTGATACATATAGCATAGTTGACATACACACAAAAACTGTCATATATAAATCATCATCGTGATGTAAATTAATTACTAAAGTCTGTCAAAAACAAAGACTTCTCTCCAGCTATCTATATTTTTAATACTTTAAAATCACCATCATTTACAAAATATCAATATTTAGTAAATAAAATTGGAGACGAAAAAAGAGCTATTTTATTTTTCCGAACAATCAGAAAATGTACAAAAACTGATACATATAACATAGTTTTAACTCGCCAGACTTAGATGTGAAATCTCTCTCTCTCTCTCTTCGTTATATTACTTTAAGTGCGTTTCCATGTTTCAATATCGATATCAGTAATATCCAGTTAAAAGATCCGGTAGTAGTCTGCAGTCAAAGCATAATCCAACGCTGTTTGGCAGTGTCTTTCCAATACTTTTACATTTTGGTAGAATCTGTTTCTCAGTTTCTAACAAAAGGCTTCTATGTTTTGTAGAAAATACTCCGCATTAGATTTGAAAAAAAAAGAAATCTATATCTGTATTTACAACTTTGATCCTTGCTTGCAGGTAACATCCGTTTAAGGTATCCGACTACGTTCAAAAGAAAAATTTTGAAAAACCGGATTTTTTAAGAACTATTTATGATTTTTAGATGTATTTGTCAATCAGAAACACTATAAATGCAAAAAAAAAAAGTTTGAAAATATAATATATTTTGAGAAATAGGGAAATGTGTAGTAACTTTTCATGAAATTTAACAAAAACGGTTAACATTCTACACAAAATGGTAATTCGGTAGCCTTATTTTTCTTCGTAAACAAGTTACGGAATATAATGATGAATGAAATGAACCAAACTCTCAGAAACATTTTGAGATGCAAAGAAGTTATGGGTAAAATTACACTTATATATGCTTTTTTTCCATAAAGTCACAACTTAATTTTTCAAAAAGCTCCTCCAAACGAAGAAGTATTTCACCAATACTAAAAATTTTGATTCATTTCATTGCCCATATTATTCAAAGCATACTCTGAATTTTTTATGGAAATACCGTTTTTAGTTTTTGAGATATCATGTCAACGGTGGAGAATTTTTCTGAGAATTAAAGTTTTAGTTTTGAGGAAACTGAAGTTAAAGACTAATTTTAGCTGACAAATATGATTTGTGTAAAATTCCCCTCGATTATAAGTGAGGCCTTCCATTTCCTATAAAAGATAAACTGTTTGGGAAAGCAGAACATTCTCAACTACAAGCGATAATAATTCGCCAATGTGGTCAAGAACCAGTATTTTTAATGTAGTCGGATGCCTTAACTAGATTTTTGTATCCCATATTCTAGATATTTCCTCAAAACCTTGTGTGAATTATCCAAACATAAGTCACATATTTTATTATCATGTGTGGGAGGTGAAGTGTGCTCGGAATAGAGCCTGGGACCTTTGGGTTTGTAAGCCAGTAACATACCACTGGACAAAAGCATGCTCATCTTCCGTAGATGTTATCTATCTTATTAAGATATCACCACAGATTCTCCCTCCAGTGAGTTAAACGAACGATATGCGTTGTTGTTGAGTGGTGATGAATTGGTTTGTTGAGTGAGTGGTTGCTGTATGTCTAATGCGCCGTACCCATGTTTGTTTGGCGAGCGGAGAGCTTTTTAGTTACGCCAAGCGTTATGGTGAGAGTGCATAGATTGTTGCGTCAAGTGAATCTGACGACTTTGGTTGCGGGTAGATGGCGCCACACATCAGTTGCTTGAAGGTTGAAGGTGAAGGTTATCACGTCCGGGGTCACCATTGTGGGAATTGAAGTTGGCTCAGGATAGAACCCGGGAAGTTTGGATTAGAAAACCGATAACATAACCACAGGACAAAAGCATGCTCATCTCCCGTAGATGTTATCTGTCTTATTAAGATATCACCACACATGTAATAACACGATTTTGCTTTGTCATGGTGTTTTTAAAGTCACAAAATGCACGAGAAAGGAAATTGGCGATTTATCACTTTTGAGACATCAATTTTTCGTTTTAATAATTATTAAAAAATGATAAAGAAAGCTGCCGCATTTGACGTTTTATCGTCCACAAAAATAAAATAAGGCTGATAACTTATAGCCGATCTAATTTTTAATTACTAGTCGGGAAAAAAGTTTTAAAACTCGTTCGATTTTGAAATGGAAAAGAGATTAAACATTGCCTTTTTTTAAAATTGATGTTTGAGCAATACAATAGTCACATGATCATTGATACTTTTGGTAGTGGAGCCTTTACCAGAAATATCAACTTACATATTTTTATTAAGCTATGTTTGCAAGATTTTCGCGTGTTATGAAAGTGACTCTTTTTGGAATTATCTTGGATTATAACATAGGCACATAAAGCGAAAATATTTCATAAATTTTGTATATATATATAGAAATTCTCACAAACTATCAATGATTTCTATCATATATTATTTCTCGAAGAATTAAAGCTAAATATATTTACTTTCTTATAGGATGTATTGAATAAACAACTAAGACTCTTAAAAATGTAATGAGAAATTCTTTAAGTTAATATTTCTTGTAAATCCAGGACATCTTAAAGAATTTTTAAATTTTGATAAATTTCCGATTTTCGATTCCAAATTTTTTTAATGACTTAATAAATCATAACCGCAAATAAAATTTATCATTGATTTGAAAAAATGGAATAAATGAAGTAAAACACTCCTGCTGTCCATATCGTGATATATCATGATTGAAGTAATAAAAAATTTATATCTGAAAAAAGTAACATTTCAAGCATTTTCCAGAATTACAAATTTTACCAAAATTAAGGAATGAAAAAAAAACCTTTATAAAAAGTAAATCAAGCCTGATAGAAATTTTAAAGATTCTTTTCGCTTTTTTAATTTCTTTAAGTAAATAGAAAAGTAATCAAAATATCGTTTGGAATTAAAAAGTAACCAAAAAAATAATTTGAAACGATTTTTTTTCTCAGCTTGTTATAAATGATATAAATAATGTATATAATTATCATAAAACATCTAAATTACAATTTAATACATGCATATAAAAAATGTAAAAAGTTCTAAAATAGATATATTTTGGTAATTATTTTATTTCTTCAGAATGATACAATTTTTTGTTAAATTATGCATTTTTATGCATCAAAACTTACGCTTTTTTTTTACAAAACGAACATTAGACATAATGGAATTATTTTTCTTCCTTGGTTTGTAAAAATTTAAGAGGGAAAAAATCGTTGTCATTTTTTATTCACTGGGCTTATTATAAATGATATTAAAAAGATTTAAAAAATATTAATAATTATCATAAAAACTTAAAACTCATTACTACTCCTACATATAAAATAGGAAATGTGAAGAATTTTAAAAAGTGTGTTTTTCCTTTTTTTTCTTTTTTTCCCATCTATTCCTTTAACTTAACTCAGTTTTGGGTCAATAAACTGCAAAATACATAATGCAAAGATCATTGAAAATTCTCCATAGACACATTTCCGCTGTAATACGTAAACACTAAGAAAATAGTTTTCAACTTTTTTATTTTTTATTCATTAAAATAAATCCGGAATTTCAACCGTTTTTCTTCAAAAATTTTAGATTTTATCATTGCTTAAAAGTAATTTTTAAGCTGCTTTAAAATCTCGAAATATTAGCTATAAAGATAAGCTACTTTTATTTATAAATAATTTTTTTTTAATTTTTAAGATTTTTTAAAATTTATTTTACACGCTATTTATAGTTAAAAAAAGTTTATTACTCAAATGAAAGTCAACTCAATTTTACTCTTTCATGATTTTATCCAAATTAACCTCATAATGAAAAAAAAATTAGGAATTAATTTCGAAGAAAAATGTTCACTCTTACTTTTTTATAATATATATATATGTATATTTTAATTTTACATAATTTCGAATCTTTCTTAAACTATTTCTTAAAAAAATGCAAATTTAATTTTACGACTCCAATTATCATATCTTTTTTTTTAATTCAAATTCATTCAGAACAATTTGCAACAGATTTCTTTAATTCTAAACACCTATATAATTTTAAAATCTTTTTTTATTTGTTATAATTTTTTCTTCATTATTTAAATTATTTTGTAACAAGTACAAATCATGGTTTTTTTTTAGCTTGAAAAAAAAACGTTCCAATCTTTTTAATTTTAGGCAAAAATTTTATAAAAATAATTTATTTATTAGTTTTTCAAACTGTTAATAATAATTTTTAAAAATCCATACTTTTATCATACTGTATATTCAGACAGTAAAATAAAGGAATTAAATAATAAAAGTACTGATATTACATAGATTTTAAACATATTAATAAACTTCGGAAATTCATGTGAATCTACATTTTATGAAATTATCTATCATTTTTATTGCTACACGTTTCTTTAGTAATAGAATTTTTGACATTTAAATTTTTTTAATTGCAGATGGGTATACAACTGAGGATCTTGTGTTTCTTTGGAAAAAAGAAGAACCTGTTCAACTGGTCAAGAAACTTTATCTTCCTCGATTTACTTTAGAAGCTTTTCTCACGGACTATTGCACTAGCAGAACAAACACAGGTAAATATGTGCTTTTTAAATGTCAAAAAATAAAATATTTTTTTATATAAATAGAATTTTTTGAGCCCACATCTCTCTTTACTTCTAGTACAAGGGGCCGCGGTGGCCTGGTGGTAAGGTCTCGGCTTCGGAAACGGAGGGTTTCAGGTTCGAGACTCGATTCCACCGAAGAACCGTTGTGTGAGGGGGTCTCTTGCACCTTAAATCTGTCAGACCAAACTTCCTCCCACTGGTGTGGTGTGGAGAGGGAGGTGCCAGTTCAGGTGTCGTCCTCGTCATCTGATCTTGGTTCAAAATTATGAGATCCATCCCAAAATAGCCCTCGTGTTGCTTTAAATGGGACGTTAATATAACTAAACTAAACTAAACCTTCTAATACAAGATTTTGTAAATCTAATATATAAAAATACGATGAAAGATACTGCAATTCATAAGGTACTTGCTTTTATAGCTTATGGTTGAGCCGCGGTAGCCTGGTTGGTAGAGCATCAGTCTCGTAACCGAAAGGTAACGAGTTCTGTCCTCGTCTCGGCCAAAGACCGCCGTGTTGGCTAATGGCAGATGGGGTTGTTAAATCTGTCGTGACTGCAAAGTGCTCCGAATCCCCATAACAAATGGCACCTCTGGGGGAACTGAATCAGGGATGAATCCATCTCTGATTTGGATCTAAATTCTGACTAGAGGATGGGTGAATGTTTGAATGCGTTCGACCGCCTCCTGAAAAAAGGTTGCGTCGTGTGTGTTTGAGCAAAATCGTACTTTCACCTTAACGGTGAGGGTTAACAACGAAAGGCGCACACCTCTGCCTTAAATTCGAAAAAAGCTCCGCCCATTCGGACTTGGTATAACCAAGGGGCATTAGACCGACCACCACTTATGATGTTAACTTATTGCTTGCACTTGCTCGAAGTTATAGACATATTGTAGTTATCATAATTAATATAAAAAATGAAGATTTATTTATCCGTACTTTATTCGCTGCCGTACCATTTAACATATTCTGATAAAACTTTGTCAACTTATTGATTGTGCATGCAAGAAGATTCTATTTTAAAATTCACAATTGACAAAAGACAGACAGTAAAGAGATAACGGCACATGTCGTTTAAAGTTAATCGCCCATATATCAAAAAAAATAAGATTATTATGATTGACGCCAATCAATGTGAGTGAAATAAAATCTAAAATGTTTAGAGAAAGAGCTGATTTTTTTTCTCTTATCATTAATAAATAGTCATCTACACAGAATGTTGTCATTCAGCGTGCACAAAATTTTCTTTGCGACTCACTCCACGAATTCCCATTATTCTCACCTACATGCCTTTTGATTGCAAACGACTGAAGCTCCCCATTCGGCTTGCATTCTCAATTATTATCAATAAGGCTCAACGTCAAATGCGCGGATTAAACTAGAAAATGCATGTTTTTCACATGGTCAGTTGTATCCTGTAAAATAAGATCTATGTGTTTCCCCTACTTTCACAGAAGTACTACTACTACAGAAATCCCTATAAGAAATTAATAGTCTGTAAGCACTGAAAACAATATTTTCCCTATCGAAATATGACGTATAAGACCAGGGATAAAATGATCAAGGGCTTTCCCTCATTCATCTGTGTCATTGTGTGATCATCGCTCCTGCTATACATATACATGCCTGCTTCTCCTTGATGAAATAAAACATCAAAGAAAAGAAAGACTCTTCTCTAGCTTCGAGCTGCAATCTGCTTCCCAAACTTTTTACATATATTCATTCTATTTTCTAATATTTGATTATAAATCGACATTTAAGATCGATCTTGTGCTTCTAACAATTTCTCATTGTTGGCATCATCTTTTCTTTATACTTCGAAACACACAAACATCATGCACAAAAATAAATAAGAATTTGAGCATTCATCGAATTCTCATCTTTGACCAAAATCCATAATTCTATAAGGAAAAGGAGGGGATAATACCTTTATTAGAATGTATACGTACATGCTTTGGAATTACTATTTCAGCAATTCACTAAAATGCAATAATTCCTTTTAAAAACCTTTTATAATAAAATCGAGTAATATATTGTATTTCCTTTTGCAACGTTTGTCATCACATATAGAATAACTAAAATGAATAAAAAGAAGCAAAAAAAAATCTTTCATGGAATCTTTTAGTTCGCAGTTTACTGAAGAAAGCGAAATTTGGTGTTTGATATACCTATTTTGTCAACCAATATTTGACATAGAACGATCACGTACCAAATTTTATTTATTTAAGCTGTTTTTGAATTATCTCTTTCACAACCGAACAAATTAATAGAAACGACAGTTAGATGAGTACCAAATTGTGTACGAAGCATTATTATGTTTCGTCTAAAATTTGGTAATCACGTTTACAAGTGGGCAGATTAATGTAAATGATAGAGGGGCCATACCAAATTTTGGAAGATCCATTATTAGGTTTAGTCCAAATTTCTGTACTCATCTATGCTTTAAATGCCAAAACTGTGTGCCAAATTTCATTGGTATAACTCTTTGTATTTTTAAATTATTGTGTTTACTTGAGCCAGGTATGTCAAACCAATTTTTTCTTTTAAAACGTTTGTAAAAGTATCTGTTATTGTTATTTATGGCACTTTACAAGCCTGCTGACAGAAAGCTGTTAGCTATTTAAACCTAAATTAACGTCCCTTGTTTTTTCAGTAGAGCCAACTAGGACCAAGAATACGATTTAGCTACTTCATGCTTCACATTCGCTTGCACGACACCTTTTTACAGGGGGGCACATTCACACAACTCACTGATAAACACAGAATAACAACCATGCTGAAATGGGACTCAGACCCGGAAAGTCCAGATCACTGGGAAGACATGCAACCTCTATGCCTGGATGCCGGTATTAAAGAATCTGAAAGACTACATACCAAATTCCATTAATTTATCTCAAACCAAAGAGGTATAATTCGAAAATTTCGAGCATACGGAGATCTGAAATATCGATTAAAATCTCGAAACTCTTTTTTTACAACTATACAATACTTTATCTTTGTATTCTTCTTATATGAAAACGAATAAAAAAAATTTGTGCTTACAACTGTTTACAAAACAATATATTAATTGCATATTTTCTGAAAAATACAATACTTTTCTACGGTAGTTTATTATATGAAATAGAGCTCCTTTGTTCGGTTTACTATACAAAGCAAAGCCAGTTTTGCTGCATTTAATGTTTCCCATACTAACTGCCTAGTTATATTAGAGGAAGAACGCATTATCTCACTCAGTCTCTCTTTAGCCCAAAGATTAAGCCGTCTTCCGTTCTTATTACGATACTGATCTTAACCATTAGATTGGTGCTAATGACTCGAGCAGATCCTAACTATTTCCTTACGGCCTGCGATAAGGATGAAATATTTATCTACTCCAAAACATAGACTAGTGGTAAACGTCTGTTCCTTCAATAGAACCGAATTTTAGTTCACGAGTTTCTCTCTTGATGGAAATGTTACTTGAAAAATGAAAACCCTATTAAGATTACTTAAAACACAATAATAATTTCATAAATATTTAATCATTTTTTATAAAATTGTGACGATAATAATCTTTTAAGCTTACAGTTTCGTCAAAATTTACTTTATATGTAAATATTATTTAAAGCTTATGAACTAGAAGTTATTTACTCCATTGTTGAAGATGAGGAACTTTCGGTACAGTGATTGGTTCTCTTCACCCTGGTAGATTACCGAAATCGTGAATGTTGGATACCTCATATGCATGAAGAGACGTACAATATAAGATAAGGGAAAATACAAGAAACGGTGGAGTCTGGCTCCTCACATTGTTGACAAGAAGTATTGCCTAAGAGAAGGGTTGAGCCGTGACCAGTGATGGATCTTAGGACTCAACCACAGTTCCCACCAATGTTGCTGTCGGGGTGGTCTTATCATTCAGCGTTTTCAAGTTATCGTGTTCAAAGATAGACAGATAAAATTTCATTGTTCTGTTTATTGAACTCAAAGAGACCCGATTCATTAAATTTCATCCAACCCTCGATTTAGAATTTTATTTAATGATTACAATACTTTTTTGTATATTTCTGACATGATAAAGAAAAAATGCCAAAATGGAAATTAATGAAATACAAAATTACAATAATATAACAATCAAGTTAAATAAATTACATCATTTAATACTACGAAGTATGACATATTTGATAACAGCAACTAAAACCCAAAACCAGCCTCAAGGGAATTAATTTAAATGTTCAAAATAAATTTCTTTTAAAGTGATATACGCTTCTGATGTTATTGTTCATGAAACTGTAAGCTGCTTCTCTGTATTCTGAATTATTTTTTCATTAAACTTGATTACTTTGTAGTATATCCTTTCTTTTTCTTGCTTCACAAATAAAAAACTAATTTTGCTTTTGAGACACCATGCGCCATTCTTGAAATGATTTGTTTCTGTTTTTTTTAATTTGTTCTTTAAATTTTTCCCATGATAATATAAATATCTTGCGCCGTGTATTTGTTTTCTTCCATATCACAGTTTTTGGTGTAATTAAACATATTTTAAGATACATATAAGTTTAATTGGATAGCATCAAAGCAAGTATGTTTTTTTCCTTAACTTATGCCTGCATTAGCAAGTAAGACGTTTCATTCTCGGCTTCAGACTTAAAGTGTATCAAGTATACAAGTATGACTCTTGCAAGTATAGGATCATGTACAACGAGCATGAATCAAAGGGAATGAGAAAGGAAGTGAATCATTTCCTATCTAGAAATCTTATTAGTCAAATAACTAATGGACTTTCAACATATCATTATATCGTACACATCTACATATTTTTATCCTTCATATATACTTCCTTTCAACATATATTTCACTCGTATCCAAGTCTGCTTACAGAAAATATTCAATTCCTTAGAGAAAAACAATTTCCCGTCACTCATTTCACAGACTACTGTAAATCAAATCAAAAATTACTCGATCAATCATGCTCATAAGATAACATGAAATAAATTGCTCGTAAGAATTCTCTATGCTTCGCAATTTAAATTTAAAACATACATTATGCATTGATCTGTACTTTTCTAATCGGGTTCTATCCTTTATTACACTCATTGCACACACTTCTGTAAATCAGATCAAAAATTACCCTACCAATCATGCTTATAAGTTAACATGAAATAAATTGCTCGGAAGAACCCTCTATGCTTCGCAATTTAAGTTTAAAACATACATTATGCATTGATCTGTACTTTTCTAGTTGGATTCTATCCTTTATTAACATGACCAATATAATTTTTAAAACATCCTCAAAATGTGTTTTTTTTTCTTTAATTTAGGTGAATATAGCTGCTTGAAGGTGGACCTCCAGTTCAAGCGAGAATTTAGCTACTACCTGATCCAAATCTACATCCCTTGCTGCATGTTGGTTATCGTGAGTTGGGTTTCCTTTTGGCTGGACCCGAATGCTATCCCAGCTCGAGTGTCACTTGGGGTCACGACTCTTCTGACCATGGCCACCCAGATTTCTGGAATCAATGCTTCTCTGCCACCAGTCTCGTACACAAAAGTGAGACATCCTTTTACATTTCTTCCATTGCCTCTGATGAATTTAACCTTCCAGCTGGTGCAGTCGCCATACCAACGTGAGAGGTCGCACGTATTTCACATATACGCTGTAGTAAAACGTAAATTTTCAAAAGAGTAACTGTTAAAATTATATTGTAAATAGCTTAGGATTAATAACTACAATTACTTTTTTAAAAAATTATTTAAAAAGCAGCAGAAACAATTTAAACATAGATTGCAATACCAATATAAAATAACCACAGGTTAACTGAATTGATTGAAAAATAACATAAATAAAATTGCCGATATTTTGACAGGACAATTTTCATATAAAATATAGAAGTGCAAAAAATAATAAAGTGTTTTTGTATAAAAAGGAAAAAGTAATTGAAAGTTAAATATGAAAAGGAAGAAAACAGTTTCATTGTTGTTTCATTGCAGAGTTGCAATTTGTGTAAATAAGTTTAGTGCGCTCCAAACATATAAATTTCTGGCAAATCTTACAACTGAACCTCGGGATTCTCGTCCGCTTTTCTTTTTGGCATGATTTCTTTTTTTCCTGACGTCGAATCCTCCACTTCTTCAATACCTACTTCGGCTTTTCTCTTTAGCACCTTTAATTTTAGCTCACTTTGTGGAGACGTGAGTGCTTTTTTTTTCAACGTTTTCTGTCATAAGAGCATTTGTCAACTGTCGCCAGTTTAAAACAACTCAGATTTATCTGTAAAATCATATAAAATCAGATGTAACAAAAACTTACATGAACGGTCACGCGTTTCTCTAAAATACAAATATGTGATCGGCAGAGTTCTATTAACGCCACAAACTTGCGACGACAACTGAAAATAGGTGAAAGGGTGAGAAACAAATAGCCGAGAACAGGCTTTTCCAGCGTCACCAGATCTAAAGATATAAAATGAAATTCATTTCTAGTGTATCTCTCACATACGCGCGCCTGCTGAAAGGTTAAATGAGTCCACCAAACTGAAAGTTTCCTTTCTTCCTTTCAGGCCATAGATATATGGACTGGGGTATGCCTGACCTTCGTCTTTGGGGCATTACTGGAGTTCGCTCTGGTGAACTACGCCTCGAGGAATGAAGATCACAAGAAGCAGGCCAAGCAGAAGCAAGCCAAGTGGGATCTCGAGAAGGCGGCAGCAGTCGAGACAGAACGAATCGAGAATGCCACAACCGCTTTCGGAATGGTAAGAATGAAAAATCCTTTTCGAGAAGCACTGTAGCAGATAACAAGTATTAGCGCATACTATATCAGACTGACATTTTGAGTCAGATACATAAAACTGACATAGTCTAAGACAGTGTGTTCCCCAACTGTTGACATATATGTATCCCTTCTATAATTTTCGTAACTCTGAACACCCCTCGTCAAAAACATTGAATAATGGATAATGGTTTATGTGTGTGTGTGTATATATATATATATATATGTATGTATGTATATATGTGTATATATATATCTATATCTATATATATGTATGTATGTATGTATATATGTGTATATATATATCTATATCTATATATATGTATGTATGTATGTATATATGTGTATATATATATATATATATATATATATATATATATATATATATATATATA
>JAPMOQ010048992.1:611301-651291 GCA_026543055.1 Argiope trifasciata
ATATATATATATATATATATATATATATATATATATATATATATATACAAAACAATAAGAAAAGAGAAATAAAAATTTTCATAATAAAATGCAAATAAAATTTATATTGTACTAGCCGCCTTTGGCGACCTGCTGGTTCGCCATGAGTAAAGCGTTCTAAAAGTTTCAATAAAATCACATATTCATTAGCCTTGAAGTAATTCCGGGCATTGATTGACCTGAAATTAATATTTTCTTTAAGATGATGGATGGTAAGTTTTAAAAGTACACCTTTTCCTAATAATATTCTTTAATTTTATAAATCAGTCAGTTTTAACCATCGGTTATGCTTCCAAAATATTAAAAAAACAAATTTTCGATGATGTTGCCAAAATATTAAATATGTTTTTTTAAAGAAAGCCAGAAAGGGAAAAAAAGTGTTAAATTAATGATACAGATATTGCAAACGATTACATAAATATGCCATTAAGTCGGGATTTCAATGCATATCCTGTCTAAATTCAATCAGGTTTACCGTAAATAAAGAAGGTTTATTGAGTTAATGATATAGATATTGCAAACGATTGTAGAAACCTTTGCTTTGCATTTATTTTTTAAAGAAAATATCACATTTTATATTTCTTTTATTTTATCCAGTCACGTGCGAAAAGTTGCATTTCTTTAGACTTGATTTACGATGAGTTTTTTTTTTATTATTATTATTTGAACTTCCGTCAGTGTTTTCTTTTATTTTATCCAGTCACGTGTTAAAAAACATGGTTAAAATATTTCTTTCAAAATTCGTTAAAAATAGAAGCTTGAGTTTTACATTAAAACTCTGATACCATTAGAAGGCTAACGTTTAAATCTTTAAATTGATGTAAAAATCATGTTTATGCTATCATATTTTCGGAAGTTATAGCGGAAAAGCGTCGAAATTCCGCTTAAATTTTAATCAATTCAAATTCCAATAAAAAAAACTCGAAAAAATGGCTCCGAGGTGCACATGCCGGACCTCCAAGGTATACATGTACCAAATTTGGTAGCTGTAGGTCCAATGGTCTGGCCTGTAGAGCGCCAACACACACACACACACACGCACACACACACATTGAGCTTTATTATAAGTATAGATGTAACATTTATTTGAATCAATGAGAAGGATGAAATTGTTTGCGCTGAGATGACAGATCTTCTTAACTTTGTTAGTTGTTAATTAATTTTTATCTCAGATGCGGTTCCACGTCCACTAATCTGTTTCCTTTTTTTCCGACTTAATCTCTACAAATGCTGAAAAAGTAACTGCCCATAAATATGAAATTGGGAAAGGCAAGATGTGTTTCAGAACGTTTCAACGTATTTCAGAACCAAGCAAATAAACCAAATTGACGGTAGTATTTAACCCCATTCGCGGTAAAAATCAAATGTTTTTTCGATTTCGGTCAAGTGGGATGAGAGACAGTGGACCACTGATGATTGTGCCTTCTTTCATTTTGGACAAAGTCACGGGCCTGACTTTTGCAAACTTTTATTGTACCCCTAGGGGTACGCATACCACACTTTGAAAAACACTGGTCTAAGAGTCAGGTCTATAATTTTTTGATTTTATTGATAATCTCCTAGATCATATTCATTTCTGATCCTGTAATATTATAGTATGAATAATAAAAAAGTATTACGTTGATATAATCTAGTTCGCCATCTTGACTCAGAGACGTTATTAGAATCCACGATGTCTTCTTGAACTATCTGTAGAGTTATTACTAAAAAAAAACCATCCGATATGTGAAGGTGTAAGTATTATATAATTCACAGGAATAGAATAAAATTTTGTTTCAAAGAATTTTGTGGTCTGCGTTTTAGAAACAGACGAAAACAGCAGTTAACAATTACGGTTACAGAGACAAAATTTCCAAATTTTCAAATGTCAACTCCAACTTTTATTATTGGAATTTATTCTTCGAAGCAAAAAAACAACAGATTTGGACGGTATCTGTATCATGAAAATCACTAGCACTAGACAGATTAAGAAAAAACGACAAAACGGCTGAGATTCGAATAACAGACACTTGAATTTCAAAGGATTCCTGTTGGCATTGCATTGTTTCTAAGCACCATCACCTCATGCAAAATATCATTATGCTTGAAGTAGGTGAAGAAAATTTGAGAAGCATAATACATTTTTTTCTGTTGTTACTCATTGTTTTTTATTTCCTTATTAGATTGTCTGGTGTTGACGATTTTCAAGCTACAGGTACCATTCCAACGCTATTAATTGTACTTTGCTATTGAAAACATTAAATTTATTGAGACATTTTTATTATAATACAAAATATACATACAAAAAACATAATACAAAAATTACAAAAAAACTTGTTCTTATTTTAAAATTTAAGAAATGGAAGAATTACATATTATTGAATTAAATCTCTTTTATCATTCAATTTTAAACTTCACAAAACAGCATGCGAATTTCAGAATTTGAGGTTTGAAAATAAAAGTGAGGAATAATATTTAAATTTTCATTTTTAATTCATTATAAAATATATTTTTGAAATAAGACAGTATCTCCTTATCTATATAAATAAAAATGAATATTTGTCTGTATGTCTCTTATGTCTTCCTAAACGTTTCATCCGATGAAATGTGGTTAGCTTATTGCTTACATCTACGGGATGGTTATAGGCATAGTACATTTATCTAAAATAAAAGATAAAAATTTGGATCGCAAGCTAATATTGTATAACTATTAAACAAAAATGCCATGCAAGTCATTCTCAGAGATAACAACTGTATTACAGATTATGAGCGAAAATTTTGAGGATGCAAATCCTGAGGTTTTTAAATTTTAATTAAATATCTGCGTTTTTTTGCAGTAACTTCCATAAATATTATCTTACAAATAATTTTGCTCTATCTTAATTTTCAAAAAATTATCTTTTCAACTATATTAACAATTTTATGGTGTAAATATATTTTCTATGTTATATCAATTTTGAAAAAAAATATTTTAATCCATTTTCTAAAATAAAACGTGAGAATTCCGTAAGAATATTAAACGAATCACCAGATACAAGAAATAGTTTCTTTCATTACCATTCTAAAAGAACACCAAGCTTTACAATTTTAAAAGAATGCATAAATCTAATATGCAAAAAAGGATATTTGTTTGTCTGTATTTTATACACTGTTTGTCTGTATTTTATACACTGTTTGTCTGTATTTTATATACGTATCGTTCTTACTATTTCGATAAAAACACTGGCAAATTATTGATTGATTGCACTTAATATTATTTTTTCGGTGGCAGCAACGCACCGAGCAGTTAGTAATATCTAAACACCCGTGACAGTATAACATATAGCAGTTAAATCAGATTATCCCAAAGTATTCAGAATTCAAAAAGGAAATTCTGAGTACAATTAAACTGCATAAATTATTTAAAGCAAATGAAATGTAATTTACTGAAATTAGAACAATCAGAATCAATTAGAATCAAAGCAACACAAGCAATAGATTGTTTGCGAATATAAACTTAACAAGAACAAAATAGTATTAGTGAATGCAAAATTAAAACAGGAACATTTTATTTTTCTTTATATCAAACAAAATTAGAAGCAATTAATTGCTGCAAAAATAAATCTAATGGAGAAAATTTTGGAATTTAATTATTTTTTAACGTTTTCTTTCTCTTAATTCAACTCTGGATTTTTTTTAATACATTATGTTATAAACACAAAATATGTTTTTTTCCGTATGCATTTTGGTGACAATACTGGCAAAAGCAGATGTCTAAAATTCAATTAATTTGTCCAACAAGAAACACTGTGTTTTTTTAGCATTTTTTTTTTTTTTTGACATTTTTGGATGCTACACAAAATATCCTTATATCTGATTAAGATAAGAAACTGTGAAGAAATCCATTCTTCTGCAAAGAAATGTAAATAAAAATTTATTAATTAAATAGTATAATAACCATTAATCAGACGATTTTTTTAAATCATGTTCTACGCAATGCATTATAGCATTTCCACGTAATTCTTAATTATACTTTAAGTATAAAATAATCTGTCCTGATCATATTAGCCATTGTAAATAATCTTATTTCAGCAGTTTATTCGATGCTTCGCTACCGAAAAAAAAATGTAATAAATGATCCTGTCAAATCTCTATTTAAAAAAAATTAAAAAATCTAACAAAGAAAAATGAATTGAGAAAGGATCATATTTCTACATCTAGGTTGTCTCATGGTTTATAAATTAATGATACAAAAAAAATTCGATATAAAGCAGAGTGCTTTCCATTAATTACTTTATTTTTTATGCAGTTTCATAATCAATAATAATTCTACTTTTTCCTTCGATCAATTAAAGGATAATGGAGATTAGTTTAATTATGGAAAAGGATACTTTTCAATAACAATTCCTGCACCATATCTTATGCCAAAAATTATAAAAACTCTTATGACATTTGCATAAAAATTAAATCGAAATTATCCTTATAATATAGGGTTATCACAAGTGATGCATGAATTTAAATAGAAACATACCAAGTATTTATTAGTTGCAAATTTCCAATGAGTGACCCTCTTGTTACGGGGCATATGGCCAATCTATAATCCAATTCATTCCAAACATTTTTTACATTTGGTTTTGTCCGTTATCTTTTACATGAAAACACAAAAAGAAATAATTGAGACAAAACATTGTTTCTGTGCTACCAATTCCGAAAACACGATTGCAAATTTCCAATGTGTGACCCTCTTGTGACGGAACATTTGCCCAATATGGAATCCAGTTCATTCCAAACATTTTGTTTTGTCTGTTATCTTTTACATGACCACACAAAAAGAAATAATTGAGACAAAACATTGTTTTTGTACTACCTATTCCGAAAACACAATTGCAAATTTCAATGTGTAATCCTCTTGTTACAGGGCATATGTCCAATCTGTAATCCAGCTCATTCCAAACATTTTGTTACATTTTGTTTTGTCTGCTATCTTTCATATGACTACACAAAAAGAAATAATTCAGAAAATACATTGTTTCTGCGTTATTAATTAAGAAAACACTGCCAGAACTTAAAGAACGCAACTGTGCAGTGTTCAGAACTATTTACAGAGTGATGTTACAAAATGTTTGGAACGATCTGGATTACAATTTTATGTATTCCATATAAAAGGATCACACATACATTAGTAATTGAAAAAAAAATTGGTATATTTATCTTTATATTCATGTATTACATTTTACTATACGTAGTAGTTTCAAATATATATTTTTTTTCAAATCAGGTCCGTCATTTGCACTACCCCTGTATTTCCATTAGCAAAATGAAAAAAAATCTTCATAAGAAAATTCTTTTTGGATTTCATTACTTATACTTGGATAAAATCAATAAATCTCGCTTTTTCAATTGTCTTAGAAAAGGGACAGAGTCCTGAAAATTTGATTTTACAGAGGATGGAGGAGATTCTCAACTTCATAGAGAATCGAGGAGATCCGAGATGTTCTTAGAGAATAGACAGAAACTGGGCTTCTTTGAAAATGGAGGGAATCTTGTTAAAATTAGATTTCATAGGGGATTGAGGGATCCTCAGAATTAAACTTCATTTGCCATTGTCCCGTTGTGGTTGCTTGATGTTACGGAGGTATGCATGATCTTCTATGCGCGCAATAGTTACTATTGTCCGCAATAGAAGATCACGCCTACTTCCGGAAAATCATGTGACCTCAACGGGACAATGACACGTAATTGCCCCGTCGGGACAAACGTTGTCTCAAGTGTTCACACGAGAACAATGCTGGGACAATAGCAGAAAGGCAACGATTGCGTTCAATAATAAGCCTCGTGTGAACCCATCTTAAGGCTTCATAGAAAGTGTAAAGAGTTTTCCCATTTAAGGTTCTGAGAATTATCTCTGAAAATTGTTTGATACCCTGAAAATTATGCTCCTACCTCAGAAAATTGATTTTATTTATTTAGTAAAGTAAATAGGTAATGATAATAAGGATTCAGACTGTCACAGTTACAAAACAAGTTCAGAAAGAACAGAGCATGCTTTATAATATCTATCATACAAAGTTAAACCTTTAATAAGCCAGAAGATAATAATAATGATAGATACATTTTTTAATTACTTTTTAAAAATTGCTACATTGTTTCATTTCGTATAGTGTACATTTAATTTGATGATAGCTAAATTGTATGGAAGTCTAATAAAATAGTGATGTCATTTGTATTCTTGTTAGAAATAATTTTACTATCGCCTATATATTTATAGCTTATTTTTTTGTTATAACCAATCAATTAATTGAATGATTCAAAGGGCTTTTTCTTGAATTAAAAACTCTGCATTTTGGAATTGGTTCGGTAATGAATACCCGTTCCTTAATTATATTTTGTAAGAACTGAATTTGTCGTAAGAAATGTCAAGAAAATTGCTTGGTCGTGATTATTATCACGTGAGAAGATGATCCTGATTCTGTTAGGACGTTTTGAATGATTGCCGGCCAACAAATAGGAGGTTTGAAGCTCAAAATCATTTGGGCAATGAATAAAACATAAATAGCAATATTCCTCAACACCTTTTAATCGTTTATAATTTTTACCTGCTTTTACCAGTACTGCATTATTATTATGCAGGATTTTTTGAAAGCAAATGCGTTTTCAAAAGATTGACCTGCTTTTACTGTATTACTTTCTTATTAATATGCTTCTTTGATAGCAGATGCATTTTTAAAAGTTGACGCAGAATTATGACATCGTACTTTCATGGAATATAATTTTTTTCGGAGGAAATTAAATTATTTAATTTTTATAATATATTCAAAAAATTAACTCGCATTTAATAACAGTTTTGATGAAAGTATTTTCTCTTTTCCCCAGCGGAGAAATATTACTTCATTCATTCTTAAGAGAGAAAAACATTGAAGGATTTGACTCCTTTTCTAAGATTATGACATTATGAAACAGTTTTATAATCTTTGAAATTAAAAAATAGCAGTTTATGTTTGCAAAAAATATTGTTTCCATAAAAATTATGCATAAATTTTGTTATTTTTTTAAATTTGTAAATCAAAAAACGTTTAAAAATTCATGGGTAAATATTTTATCAGTTCGAAATAGCATATAAATATAAGAGAAGTGGGGGAGAAATATTGACCGACTGAGAAACCTGGTGAAGGGTTGCCTGCCTATTTAAACTGGTTAATGACTTAAATTAATTAAGACAAATGATGACTTAAAAAATAATTTTCTCACATGATAACTTGAAATTTGCGATTGTAGATTTCATTTTTACTTTTTACATTTTATTATTTATATTTTTACAGCCAGCTCCCCCTGCAACCCATGTGAAAGCACTCTACAAATCCAGATACCAATACAGGCCAGGATCATTCCCCAGCCCACCAGAAATTGATAACGAGGTGAGCAGATTCTTTATTACATGTGTTGAATCATTATAATCTTTTACTTTCTAGTACAGTAAACGCTCTTTATTCGTATATGTTCCATAAATATGTACCGAATACAGAAACCGTGAATGCGGAATTGTAATTTGTATGAGATTATAAGGGATACGTTCCTAGGTGACAAAATAAAAAAAAACATAAAAAATCAATTTAATTGAAATTTTCGAACATTTTGAGTAATTGTCTTGAGAGTAAGACGATGGTTTGAAGAATTTTGTTATTTTCTCTTGCTTATCAATTTTTAAAAGCTCCTTCAATTCAGACTGATACACAGCAGACGCATTAGAAATTTGCCTCTTAAAAATAAGACTTCGTTCCATAGACGGATCAGAGTTCATAAAGAAATCGCAAAGCTCATTTGCCATTCTTAAACCTTCACTAAGATTTTTCAAATTATATGTCACGTTTCCAGTGCTTGTTAAAGCCTCTTCCTCAATGGGTAGTGAATTTAACATTTCCTCTACGTCGGTTTAAGTCAAATCTTCAAGCAATTCCTGAATGTCACTTGATTCTATCTGTTCGAACGCATCTCGTCCTATTCCATTCGCGATTTCGTTTGCAGTTTGCATTTAACAACATACTTTAGACAAAGTTGTAATAAGATCTATTTTACTTTTTTATTAGTCTGTTTGATGGCATTTACAAAGGATATTGGGTTGAATACCTATTGGAATCCTTTTATTATTATGTATGTACTTATTAGATCCGCGAATAAAGAAATTTTCAGCCACGAATATAGGAATTGGGTCGCATTTTTTTAATCCGAGAATAGTGAAAACGCGAATGAAGGAAGCACGAATAAGGAGCTTTTACTGTATACAAAAATATAGTGAAAATATAATAATTTTTAGAAAATTTGAATTCGATATTTTGATGAATCCCCACGTTTCAGGCCAACGTCCTGGCATAGAGATAGTGCGTCTTCCCGTGATCTGGCTGTCCTAGGTGTGAGTCCCGGTGACATGGTTGTTCTATGTGCCCTCCAGTAAAAAGGGGTTTTACAAACGAATGAGTGATGCCTGAGTGTCAAAGTCGTACTCCAAGCTCTTGTTGGCTTTACTAAAATAAGAGACGCTCCCTGTAGGCCTAAATTGTTGTCTTCGTAACAACAGGCTGTTCCCATGGAGTAAAGGTCCTCTCTTCTCACCACTTGTAGCGTGTGCTCGTAGCATCACTTTCAAAATGGCTGGTGGCGCATTTAATCCATTTATCTTAAGTGGCAATTTCTAAATCCACTCTCATCTTGTTAATCGTCAATTACCATATTGTACGTTGTATAGAAATGAGAACAAGAAACAATCATATTCTCGATTATTGTATTAGTTATATATTTACAGAATAAATGAAAAAAAATCGAACATATCAAGTCCCTTCTTTCCTGGCGAACGACACGACCGTTCTACAGCATCTCTCGTCCTTATCTCCCCTCGTCGTTATCTCTTGATCCCTTTCAGAAGCGTCTCACCCCTTTGGACAGCACGAGAACTTTCTCCTGACCAGTTTGTAACCTTCATCGTTGGGAGCCGAGGAGCGGGGGTCTTACACATGGCAAGTGACATATGAAACAACTACCACGTTTCAGACCTCTCTGAACTCAATAAGCATATTGTGGGGATATTCAGAAAATTCAAATTCCAGATTTTGACGAATCCCCGTGCTTCAGGCTGGCGTCCTGACATAGGGGTAGCGCGTCTTCCCGTGATCTGGGTGTCCTAGATTCGAGTCCCGGTTCGGGCATGGTTGTTCTTCCTCTGTTCTATCTGTGAGATGTGTGAGTGTGCCCTCCTGTAAAAAAGGGGTTGTACAAGCGAATGAGTGATGTCTGAGGGGCAAACAAGCGTACTCTCGGCCCAAGCTGGCGTTACTAAGACAGTATACGCAACACAACAAAAAAAAACACATTTTTGGGAAGACCCTGTCTGAACTAAAAAAAAACACATTTTTGGGAAGACCCAGTCTGAACTAAAAAAAAACACATTTTTGGGAAGATCCGGTCTGAACTAAAAAAAAAACATTTTTAGGAAGACCCTGTCTGAACTAAAGAAAAAAAAACATTTTTGGGAAGACCCTGTCTGAACTATAAAAAAAAACATTTTTAGGAAATGTCCAAAATGTGTCAGTCTGTGATAAAGATAACTCAGGAACACTTTGAACTAGATGGTTGAAATTTGATCGGCGGCTGTTACATCAAATTTATATTTCTGTCAAATTTTAAACAAAATCTGTTCAGAGAAAGTCCATCTGTCCGTCTTGTTCGAAAGCAAATCTATGTGAAAACTACAAAACGAATAGAGCTGAAGAGATGCGTATCGGTATTGAGGTTTAATATTTATAATGTAGACATCTATCAAATTTCGAACGAAACTCATTACAGGGCTGTCTTCTATCAGTCTACTTTCAGTAACATTTAAACGAATTGACTTAAAAACGCAGTGGTTTAAATACATTAAATTAGTATGAAATTCTGTAACTACAAGTGTAGTTTTATGCCTTATTTTTATTTCAATCAGTAGGAAAAACGCATCTGAAAACCAGTGTAATGATAATATTAATGGCAAACAGGAGATTAATCGCCAAAACACGCGATAAGAATCACGACAAAGATTCAGTAAAAATACTAAATTCACGCCAAAGGTTAATATTTTGTAACTATTGAACGCTAATACCATACAAGGCATTTTCTGATATAACATCTTTATTAGCGAATTATGCAAGAAAGTTTTGGAGTAACCATTCCCATTGGTTTTCTTTATGATTTAATCAACTATTGAAGAAAAATCAATATATCTATTATTTTTTATTTTATGGGTAAATGCAAATAGGTAGATAATCATGTTTATTTTATATTCAAATAAAAAATGTCATGATTTATCCATTCTTATTCCAAGCAAAACTTAAGTTACAGAAACATAGAATGTACAATTTATGCACATAACGTTACCAAACTGCATCTCGAGACATATTTCTCAAAATTAAATTATTATAAATCAGCATTTCCTATCACATTTTTATAAACCACTTATAAAATCTTTTTATTAAATTGTCCATTTTATGTATATTATTAATATGTTGAAATCCTAATATCCGTTTTCAACTTTGAAATTCAACATAATACAGATTATCTAAACATATTTGTCTAAGTTTAAAAAATATCTCAGAAATTCGAAATAATATTTGCTAACGGCAATAAGCCATCACACTGATACAACATTCAAAGTTTTGTTTCAAAAGCAGAACTAGAACAGCTTGTGCTGCCATCTAGTGTGGAACGGAAGAAATGTCAAAGAGCGGTAAATGCAGAATTTCAGGTTGCCTTCTAGTTTAGCAAAATCCAACTGACAATATATTAGAAGGGAAAAAGTAGTAACAACACAACAGAGATTTTGTGAATAATAAAGTTAAAAATAAGGTACATAATTTGTATATGTAAAAATAATATGTAAAAAGTAAGTTGTTAAACAAGATCGTAAGAATACTTTAACTCTATAATTCAACCATCCATTGACACGAAAAGTCACTGAAAAGTTAAAATCACATTATCATTTCAAATCTCTTAAAATGGGCTCTATTTCAATCCTTTTAAAAATATAATTAAATATTAAAGAACTTATTTTCTTACAATATCTTTCATAAATAGAAATATTATAATTTAAAATCATACTGTTTGTAAACTAAATAAATCAATTTTAATGCAACATAATATGAAATAAATTTAAAACAGAATTGGATATTCATTAAAACTATACCTCATCAATGACTTTTAAAAATAAATTCTCTGTAATTGAAGTCTTCTGCTAATATAAAATTAGTATACAATTTAAAGGATGCAGAAATTTAATACTAAAATTATATATGCAATATCTGCACTTCTGCGTGCGAAATTTTTATCTATCTAGATCTCTTCGTTTTGTAATTATCGTGTTAACTTATATTGAAACAGCTAGACGCACTGACTTTTCTGTGACCATCTGGACAAAATTTGAGAGAAATTTGTAGCTTTGGTGTAAAGATTATAAACCAAATTTCATTCACTCAAAGCGTTTTGAGGTTATCTTTATCACACACAGGCAGACAAAAAAGTGAACAGTTTCAAAAAATAAGTTTCTCAAACTCGAGGGAGACGTGAAAGGATGAGACACGAAGATTAATCGAAATATTAAATTAGATTTTTTTAATGATTATAATATTGTTACGAGTGTTCGAATCTGTGAGGCTGCTTCCCAGCATGATTAGTTCCTTCACTGGAAAGAACGATTTACAGTATTCTGTACTGGATGCTGTGGATGCTCTTAGAAATGATCCCAGAGCTTAGCGACCATTTGGCGACTTGGCGACAAAACGGAAAGTACCCGAAACATCGAGAATTTTCCCGATTCGTCTATTAGGAACCAAGATACGTCCGGATACGCCCTGATTGGTCGAAACATTTCTAGCCACTCCTCCTGGGACAATATAAGGGCTAATTTCAAGATGAGAGCAGAATAGTTGGAATCGACATTAGATAACGAGTCCTTCAGAGGTGAAGACAAGAAGCGGTGGAGCCAAGCAAGTGCTGAACTGAACTGTGTGCCTTGTAATTTGTTGAGGAAGCAGCGTTGAATACTATAAACAGTGCTGTGGATATTGTTACTTCTTGGGAGCTACTGTTGTTATTGTGTGCTACTGTGTGTTCGTCTCGTCTGTAAATAAATGCCTGTGTTGTGTCTTCTACTAAAGGACTGATAATTGTGTCTGCATCATCTCTTCTCACACCTACTATACAGGTGAATGAACCCGACGGATTTAGTAGTATAGGAAAATCGGTAACAATATTTTCTCTATGCAACTTATACGAGAAAATAAAAATGAGTAGAAATCTATTATTTACAACATATAAGCATTCATTGACTTGACTGCAATTTAATATTTCCCCATTCGGTCTTTTGAAGTCGAATATTGGAGAGTTCGGATCGAAAATACTAGATTATAAAAAGAGATCCAATTATTTGTCTAGGCAAGATATAGCTTTCTGTGTCTTCTCTCTTTTGCAGTTTCAACAATGAGAATTGTCAATGTCTACAATTTCATTAAATGACATCCTCAGTCAGTGATCTAGAGGAGGTAATTAAGTGTTAACTTAATTTTTGCCCTCAATCACTTGATAGACATGCATCTGTTTTATATTCAACAATAACATTTCTAATGCTCATTGTGCATCTGCCTTTTACAGAAGACTTTGGTGTCCGGAGATCTGAACTCGATAATCACCAAAAGAATTGGATAAAGGCTTTGTTGTTTCATGCCACCCTCTAAGATGTTCCCTTTGGGGGTATTAGACCTTCTTAACATCCTCCATTGTTACTCTGATCTCAGCCATTTCATAGTCATGCATTTATTTTCTATGTACCAAAAAAGTTTTTGTAGTTCATTGCGCATATCTCTTCTGCAGAAGCTGTGGTGTCTGGAGATTTGACCTTAATGACCGCAAGAATAATGACCTAAAAGAGCTGTTATTTTCATGGCACCATCTAAGATATTTACAGAGAAAGGCAATTATCCCCCATCCTTCTTTGTTATAACCCTGCCCTCAGTCAATTGATAGACATGATCTGTTTTTATTTAACAATGACATTTCTTCTTATTGTAACTTTATCATTTGCTTACACCATTTATGCATGGCGACGTGAACTCAATGATAACCAAAAAAAAAAATAGAAAAAAGCTTTATTTTTCATGCCACCCTCTAAGATTTTAGAAGGTATGCCTTCTTAACATCCTTCGTTCATTGCACCTATTTTTTCTGCAGAAGCTTGTGGTAGCAGGCCATTTGATAATCAATAATGATCTTAAATACCACCAAAAAATGGCTCAAATGTTCTGTTATTTTCATGGTGCCTCTTAAGACTTTCACTGGAGGTGGGCAATTACGACCATCAATCGTCCTTCTTTAGTACAACACTGCTCTCAATCAGTTGATAGATATGCATCTGTTTTTTATTCAACAATAACATTTCTAATGCTCGAGAAATCGACGATCCCATTCACTTTGCGACATCTTGCCCTTTTACTCTCCAATGGCACCTCAGAAAACCCTCATCATTGCTAGAAAGTCTGTGGTACAAAAGAGTCCTTAATAATCCTTCTTCCAAAAGTAGAATCATAAACATGATTAGATTCCTAATGGATCAGGGAGAGCCGCCTCAATCAGAGTAACTCTACTATTTCTTAGGATACCATTTAATATAGCTCGTACTTTATCCGAAACTTGTTTTACATGTCCTTCTCAAGCAACTAATATTTTTACCCTTTTTTGCATTCATACTGTACATTACTATGCTCATTCATCCAGTTTCTTGTACTCAAGATGTTCATTCTAGCATTTATCATCACTTGTTATGTTTTATTTTCATGTAATTTTTCATTTGTCTGTACCTTTCAAATTCATTGTTGTGTGCTTTTTTTGTTTGTTAATAAAGTTCACCTTGTGATGTCATCAAATTTGATAAGAGTAATTTGGCCAAATTTGTCTTTTAAAATCTTTTATTTATAACATCACAGTTCGGCAATACACACAAACATAAAAAAAAAAGAAATTCATACATTACACTACTTAAACTTCATTTTCATAATCATCATCTAAATCCATATGCACACTAACATCAGGCCTCGATGCCTTTCGCTTCAGCAGCTTAACCCTACCCACCACATACACTCACGAATCTCGCCGTCGTCTTGCCGACTCGCGATCCACACTGCAGCCGAATTCCATGTGACGTCACCATAATATCTATCACAGTCAATGTAGGGGCATCCTCTATCGACCGTGATGGCAGATACTGGATCAATTCGGTAAACCTACATCTATACCAAACCTGAAAGAGGCCACATGAGCTCTAGAAACGGAGGTGTGGTATGGTGTTAAATGTTAAGAGTGTTCAATGCTCATTGTGTCTGTCTTTTACAGAAGCCCTTGGTGCCCGGCGATCTGAACTCGATGACCACCAAATTCCGAGACTGCGAGGTCCACATGCCGGATGAGGAGAAGCATCGTGGATATTACCTGTGCGGCAAATGGTGGTTCAGCAGGTTCCCCACTCGCTCTAAGAGGATTGATGTCGTCTCCAGAATTTTCTTCCCCCTAGCCTTCGCCTTCTTCAACCTCCTCTATTGGACCACCTACTTGCTGAGGGAGGACAAAGACGAATAACCTTTCTTCCTCCCCTCTCCAACCCTGTTCTTTCGTACAGGAAGATAAGAATGGACTCAACTTTTATACAAAACAATCATTCATAGAAGCAGATCAGTAACCCCCCTCCCCCCAAAAAATTAATAATTGATATTGTATCAAATTTGCATAGTTCTTCTTTCATCCTAAAGTATTAATAGAAAGTTTTAGTTAGGATTTTAACCCCTTAACGGTCGCATAATTTTGAAGAAAATGGTCATAAAAGTACCTATTTTTTTTATTCAAAAAAATTATACAAAACTGAAAGTATGTAAAATATTTGCATTCAGTTTTAATTTTTTTGGTTAATTTTTAGCTTGAAATTTAAAATAAAAAAATCGGAAAAGCCAACATTCAGGTTATTATGACTGAATGTTAGCTTTCCAACAAAGAGAGAAAAAATAAAATATATGTTTTAAGCATTCAAACATAATTTTATTGCATTTACACATAATGTAAATAATTAATAGTCATTTGTTCTTGTGTGATAAATTTTAAAGCATGAAATGCATAGGCCAACGTCACAATCAGGACAATAGTACCGAGTTTCCTTTCTGCTGACATCTAGTTTAAAATAAATGAACTATCTCTAAAAACATAATAAATAGTCTAGGGCAGCCATCTGGCGTATATATTGAGAAATAAAAATGATTCTGGGCAAAAGAACTAGATAGTTTTAACATTTTAGTCGCATTACTTTTGAATACACCAGCCCGGAAATATCACGGGTGTGAGAAATAGAGGTAGAAATTTCACCCTGCCATTTTCAAGGGAGCAAGAAGTAAGGGGTTAAAGTATGTGATGAAGCTCAAGGGATGATATTTGTGAAAAGCGTTCGAAAATAATTATACTTTTGGAATATTTGCATTAAAAAATAGTGAAGAAGCATCTCTGTAATCAAAATATAGCAGTTAAGGGACAAAAGATATTTTTAATTGAAATAAAGTGTTCATTTTTCGGCTAAAAAGAGTTATATAGCCGAAACTGTTTAGTTTAGAGGTTTATTAAATGATTTTCTTAAAATTATATAACCCCTAAACTAAAAAAATAAGCTGTATTTCTATTCATTCTTTAAATATTGGGCTTCGTGTGATAAATTACACGAAATTGTCAGTTTTTCCCATTGTGAAACACTAAAACAATTACAAAATATTTATAAATGAATATATTACTTACGCCCTGGTTCAGAAACAGCAGAACTTGCTGAGAAATCATCATAAAACATTGGAACTAAAAATGTACATTTTATTTTATTTTATGACTTTTTGTGTAAGCAAATTCTATCAAATATTGGAATGGGAGAAAAAAATTTAAAACTACATTAAAATTTACGTAAATGCTAATATAAAAATCTGTGTAATTTATCAAAAAATAGACTTAGAAATAAAATTTTAATTGTTTTACAAAAAAAAACTGTTCAAATTTTAAGTATTAAATTTTTTTAATGTAAAATTTCACAAAAGAATCGACTTTTTAATGTAGTCACCGACCTCAGTATTCAAAGTATTCAGACAAATGATATAAAAATGTTCTCTAAAAATTATAAAGAAAACCACGTATGAAGAATGATGAATTTCCATTTCATTTAAAGGAAACGACTTTAAAAATTTCTAGGTAGTTTTATGAGATTTGAAGTCGGTTACACTGTTGACCCTCAAATATCAAAATAGTATACAATGTTTTGCTAATTAATGATATTTAATGCGAGTTGTATAGTTGCTTCAGTCGACTGAAATGTCTTTCAAATTAATGAGATTTGAATATTATTGGCTCTCATTTGCTCAAATGGTAATTGGTCTTTAACCTGTAAATGAGATTTAATGTCAGTTGTATTGCCGAGTTTCAAATACCCATAAATTATTTTTGCAAATTAATGAGATTTGATAATTGTTGGTTATCAGCTGTTCACATGGTAATTGATCTTTTGCCGGTTAACGAGATTTAACATTGATTGTTTTGCTGGTTTTCGAATGGCCAAAAAGTGTTTTTACAAATTAATGAGATTTGATTTTTGTTGGCTTTCATTGGCTCAAATGGTAATTGGTCTTTAGCCAGTAAACGAAATTTAATGTAAATTGTATTGCTGGCTTTCGAATGCCCAAAAAATTTTTAAAAAATTGATGAAATTTGATTACTGTTGCCTCTTGGCTAGCCAAGTGATAATTGATCTTTTGCAAGTTAATGAGATTTAATGTCAGTTGCTGATTTTCGAATGCCCCAAAAAAGTTTTTGCAAATTAATGAAATTTGATTATAGTTGGCTCTCGGTTGCCCAAATGATAATTGGTGTTTTCCGATTTAATGAGATTTAATGTCAACTGTATGGCTGAATTTTGATAGCCCAAAACGTATTTTGGAAGTTATCAGCTGCATTATGGGTTGCCCAAATGGTATCCAATTCTTTGCCATTTGTTGCCCGATTCTTTGCCATTTGTTGCCCAATTCTTTGCCATTTGTTGCCCGATTCTTTGCCAGTAGGTGTTACTAAATCCTTTCGTATAGTTAACAAGTAATCTAAATTACAAATTCTTCGTTAGTGCTCAATCATTTTAATGAAGAATCTACTAAAAATGGTTCAAAGCGATGTACGGAATTCTGAGAAAGAAGGAAATGGTATATATGGCAATTGCTTGGGATTATAAATATGTTGTTCACCAAAAACGCCTATCCATTTATCCAGCTATCTATTACCATTGTGCGATAGCAATTCACATAGGGAAATTGAAAAAAAGATTTGAACTAATTTCATTCTGAAGGTGACAGGTTTTTATAATTATTCATATGTTATTCGTGCTATTTAAATTATTCATTTGGGTAACTTTAAACTAAACTTAATAACATAAAACTAACAATAATGAAGGATTTACATCAAAATTATATAATGCAGCTGGCAATGGAAAACACATTTTATTTGTGAGATTGCAGTATATGTTTGTTTCAACTCAGGTAGAATTTGATTTGAAATCTATTAAAATGTGCACTTTCTAATCACCAAAGTTACTTTCTATTGAAATTCACCGTAGGTAAAAATCAAAATCCCTAACAAGCTCAGTATTATTGTGCAAAAGTATTGCTAGAAGAACTACTACGCTTGCTAAAATATTGAACAAAAAAATCAAAGAGCCAATTAAAATAAAACATATTTGCCTTCATTGAAGATGAGGCATGATGTTTTTTAGTTTCAAATATCCATTTTATTTCTATCCTTTACTGAATTCGATTAATGTTAAATTTATAAAATTTAATATTATATTCTTAAAATGGACTTCACTCTTATCTTGTCATATTAAGTCAAATCTGAAAAACCTCCTTTCTTTTTAATAACTTAAAATATTTCAGGATGCAGATTTAAATATTTGGTGAAACCAAATGATGTGAAAATATTTTAAAAGGCTGACCAAGATATTTAACTCAAGATATTTTTTATAACTCAAGGATTACATAATGTCTTAATCCCTTATGTTTAAAATTATTTTTTGAAAAAGTGTATCTATCATTTTAGCAAATGAAAACTTAACTCTAAATCCATATCAGTATTTTTGCCCACAGTCTAGCAGTTAATGACTTGTAATCCATAAGTCAATATCTCATTTCAGCAAACGCATATTCATAAGTACTCTTCAAGTATCCCAGTAAATTTCTAAAGGACTCTGATATTTAATGGCCTATAAGTATGTAATTTCACCAAATAAAGTTCTTTCAATTTTATTTCAACTGCCAAATGGACCAGTTCTTATCTCCTTGTACCAAAGAACGTCCCTGGGAATTTAATTTCATTTCTTACGCTAGAAGAATCCAGTTTCTTTGTTCGGAACACAGACGACATTACTGTTTCTTGATCTGTACTTTTGTTTGATGATGATTCCACAAACAGCAGCTAAATAATATATATATGTTCAAACAGACTCTATCCTATACGAGACAGAACAAACTTTTCAGGCTGCTATTCATTATATGTATGAACAACTGGCTGCTGTTGGAAATTATATATTTATATATATATACATAAATACATATATACATACATACATGTATAGCATACATATATATATTTGTCTTGTGAGAAGTGAAGTTTTTGTATCTGCATATGTTCGTATTTATATAAATGTACTTCGCTTGATTCGATTTACTGGGGAAATGTACCACTGTAAACAAGCGAGAGGATATCATTCGCAGATCATTAAAGTTGAACTCGATTTGCATTCCTCTACTTAAAGATGACTGTCTAATGCATCACAAAAGTATAATTAATTTAAAATTCGAAAAAGTATAGATTCCATGGCGTAATGCTGGCTATTTACAAAATTGAAAGTCAGTTTCAGGACAGAATGATTTAATCAGAAAATTCAGTTAGAATAATAATTTTTTTTTATTTCTCCCTTATGAGGGGAAGTATATAAAAAAATGATTCAATCAGAAAATTCAGTTAGAAAATAGATTATTTGATTCATCATTATGAGTGAAAGTATACAAAAAAGTGATTTAATCAGAAAATTCTTTTAGAATAATAATTTTTTTATTTCTCCCTTATGAGATGCAGTATATAAAAAGAACGAATCAATCAGAAAATTCAGTTAGAAAATAAATTATTTAATTCACCATAATGAATTAAAGTATACAAAAAAGTGATTTAATCGGAAATTTCAATTAGAAAAATAAGTTATTTAATTCTCCTTTATGAGTTGAGGAAATAAAGAGAACAACTCAATTAGAACAATGAATAATTTATTTCTGCATTATGGGTTGAATTATATGAAAAGAACAATTCAATCAGAAAATTCAATTAGAAAAATAAATAATTTCATTCTCCATTATGAGTTGAGGTATATAAAAAGAATGATTCAATTCATTCAAAGCAAATTTAGTAACAAAAATAGATACTTAATTTCTTCTTTTTAAGTTTAAATATATAAAATAACTAGAGTAATTTATCAAAAAGTTCGGTAAGCCGCTCTAAAAGTTTTCTGTTCGGGTGAGAGAGAAAAACTATAAAATTCATCGAGAAAGATGTATAATTATTTTGTTAAAATAAAGCTAGCTCATTGCATAAATTTAGTTTTATTTGTTCTGTTTTAAATTCTTTCTTGAATAAAAGTTTTTATTTAACTATACAAAATTGAATGAGAATTAAAGGCATTATTCTTTTGTTAAATCTAATACACTGCATTAATTTGTTAGTTCTCTGTTATCCATTTTGCTAGGAAATTATTAAAAATATATTTATTAAAACAAATTAAATTTTTAAGGAGACAGATAAGTTAGCTTTAATTTGAGCAGAAAATAAATTGGAACATTCCTGTTAAATAAAGACTGATTTCGAAAAAATGTCGCTCTAGTCATAAATTCAGAGAAGTTTTCATAACACATTTTTTAATTGTAACTGCACTTTTCTGAATAAGATATCACCATTTTGTTTGACCGAATTCGATTTACTTTTGACAGATTTTAAAATAATTTTTAATGTACAAATATTCCAGTTTTTACTGCCATTAAATCATCGTATGAAAGATAAATCAATAGCATGAGTATTATTCTGAACAATTTCGTCGTTGTATTTTTAAAAAAGTGCATTCAGGAGATTATTAATTCATGAAAAATTATTTCGAAAAGTGAGACCAGCTGCTTTTCAAACCAGCTGGGAAGATGCATCTCGAGTTCAACTAGAACTTCTGAAGCTCGAACGCGATGGCACGAGAATTCTTCTTTTTTTTTCTTTGTAACCATAACCGTGTAGCGCGGGCGAACAGAATGAACTTTCTTTGCGAAATAATTATTGTGCTATATGTGCGATAACTTGTGCTCTCTACTTCGGCACTGTGCACGTTGTGTCGAATTTGATTTATTCGTGAAATAACTGAAATGCTGTCTAATCCAAGACAAAAATAAATTATGGTTCTCTCACGTGCTCTCAATGTTCATCTGCTTGGAACTATTATCTGTCATATCATCTCACCCCTCCCCCCCATTCA
The DNA here is from genome assembly GCA_026543055.1 of Argiope trifasciata. Taxonomy (NCBI): domain Eukaryota; kingdom Metazoa; phylum Arthropoda; class Arachnida; order Araneae; family Araneidae; genus Argiope; species Argiope trifasciata. The sequence continues at coordinate 631,931 of JAPMOQ010048992.1, forward strand.
GCTAATCTCTATTTTATTACACCTAATCTTCCGTTCGCCATTCTGAAGAGTCAGGACAAAATCTTGCTATGTCGGGTACATGGACTGGACTAAATACTGGGATGCTATTTCATATATGTTATCTTTGTATACTAGAACGTTAGTGTTAGTTCTGGACTTGAATACTAGTGTAGATATGCATCGAAAATCCAGACACCAAAATCAAGAGATAAAAAGAAATTACAAATATTTGATCGCAAATGCCTAATTGCGTGTCAGACATAAGATCCTGCATAAGATCTTAAAAATTAAGTCTGTTTTGAAACAAACTTAATTTTTCGACAAAAATTTTTTCAAAAACTGTTACAAAATGCTCAGTAATTATGATTTAAAGACAAATTAATGAATTATTCAAAATTTCATTAAAAAATGAGCTTAAAGAAATGAATTATGTATAGAACTTACATTAAACAATCTCATTTACTCCAGATTAAGACCCTATCATTCAGAAGCAATGCTTACAGAAATGAACTATGTATGGAATTCACTGACAACAATCTTTTTATTAGTCAATATTAACGCGTATGGATCAAAAGCAATATTTCTTAGCAATATATACATCTAATATTTCACAATGTTGTTGTTCCTATAAAGGATAATGAGTGTAAAAAATTGGTGACATTTTGAATTATAAAAATGTTTCTGGTATCTTTTCGGGGGGAATATTAAAACAAATAGTCACCCCGGAATATGGCAGGAATACGAAAAATGAATTAAAATGAATGGTGAATGAATTAAATGAATGGTCGGCAGCAATAAACCAGAAAAGTAGTGCTTTTTGGAAAAAATTTGTGCAACCCAAACATTATATTTCTGCTGTAAAGATGATGGAGAAACAAGACAATTAATAAGAAAAAAGACAATTATTTCAGAAAGTAACACACCAAAACTAAGAACTTGATACTAATTTTTTTATCCTCATACACAACTTGAATATTTTTTAATGAATTAAAGTGAAAGTAGAAATTATCTGTGTGGGTTTCAATGCAAAAATTCAGTTTTACCTTTTTATTTGCTTTACACTATGTTTCATTGTTTCCTTATTTACATACCTTATTTAAAGCCTCTACAAAGAAAAATAAAATTATGTGGGTTTTTTTTATTATTATTTATCAATGTTTTCCTTTAGCGCCTGTTCAACTTTTTAGTTTTTGAATAAATAAGAATGATTAAATCTTTTGAAGAACTGTATTCAACTGTAGAACATCCAGTTAAATTTCTAATTCCATTTTTAGTAAAACAAATTTTCGATATTCTAATGAATAATAGTTGTTGGTAAAAGACTTTTCGTTGTTCTTTTTAAATTCTTAATCCCTTTTTTTAAAACCCAAGCAACGTAAATTCATATACAACAATTTCTTAATTAAAAGATTAGTATTTTCCCCTTAAAGTAGATTTAATGTGATGAAATATTTTTATCAAAATCATATAATTGCTCAAGTTGCTTTTATTTCAATTAAAATGCTATTATCTTTCTATTTTTTTTTCGTTAGATGCACTAATTAATTCTTTTTTTATAATTGTTATGGGGAAAGAATTATAAATTAACAATTTTTTCAGTTATAAATTTCTTGAAGTAAACTCCTTTCTTGTCAAATTTTATGAATGGTAAATATCAAAATTTTGAGAATTTCGAAATTTAACAAGAATTTTGAAAATGTTCAAATATTAAATTGTCTGGATTTTTGACGCTGTATTGTGTAGCTTTTAGAATATAGAGTTTTTAGAAAATAGTTATCCATACATTCATTCCTGTTATAATTCACAAAAAAAAATGTACAAGGATTTGAGAGGTTTTTAAGAATTTTTTTAATCAAAATGGTAAGTAAATATATAAGCCATTTGTAATATGAAACTCTTATTATACCAATTTACTTTACCAGAAACAATAAAAAAAATCTTTTTTATTTTTATTTTGGTTTAATAACAAGAATGAGACGAAGAATAATACCCAGAATGAGACCGGATTTATTAGATCCTCGAGGAATATTATCAAAATCTGAAACACTGCAAATTAAGTGGAAAACTTTTTACTGGGTTTACTGATTTCTTATGATTTATTTTTCTTTTCATCGTCGGGACTCAAATTTTTTTAGGAAATAACACAGTTCAGAGATATAGTAAAGTATGATTAAAATATAAAAGTTTTTCAACAATTATCAAAAATTGAAATCAAAATGATCAAAATACTCTTTTTCATATTTTGATATCCTTTCTGTTAAAAAATGCTTTCCATTTCTCGAATACATTAATTTGAGAAGATTTTTTTCAATTTTTTTAAAAACAGAACTTCTTAATTCCAATAAATTTATTCAAATTAAAGAGAATAATCTGCATAATAATGTAATTTGTCTATAAAATCCCAATGGGATATATAATTCTATGAATTGCCAAACATACAAAATATAGCTAAGATATGACTTATATATGATAAGAAGGCGCCATCCGTGTCAAAGAAGATATAAATCCAGAAGATGGCAAAAGTTCCACTTTCTCAAAATCCCCCTCTTCTAAAGATCTAACAGTAATTAACCAAATTAGATGTTATCGCTTCATCTTAACAACAGTCTTTTGGTATAAAAATTTTCTAATAGCAGCAATTTCTAAAAAGTTAGGGGCTTAAAAATAACTGCCAACCTCGGACCATTTTTTCATCTAAATTTGTGTCAGCTTGGTGAAATTATTTCCTTATTTGTACTGCACGAACTAACAACCCAAATGATTTTAGGCGTATGGAGAGAACACTTGATTCGTTACTTCCGAGAAGACGGCTTTACTTGAACAATTTATCTTTGGTTATTTTTTCAACAAAATTTTTAAGTTGGCTGACCCATAGGAGTATCTATGGAATATGCGATTATGTTCAAGATGTACGTGCATCCTAATTTCGCATTTTCAAAACTATGGTCAGTGAATTTTTCTCTGCGCCATCACCTCAATGGCTTGATGTGTATCACTTGACTATCTGCGCTATTACTATATGAGATTTTGTTCAAGATGTACGCGCATCCTCGTTTCGAGTTTTCAAAACTATTGTCAGTAAGTATCCTCTGCGCTATCCAATCCATCGCCGGAAATGTATCACTTGACTATCTGTGCTATGAACAGATCGGATTATGTTCAGGATGTACGTGCATCCCAGTTTCGCATTTTCAAAACTATGGTCAGTAAATTTTCCTCTGCACCATCCAATCCATCGTCGGATGTGTATCTCTTTACTATCTGCGCTATGAGCATATCCGATTATGTTCAAGATGTATGCGCATCCCAGTTTCGAGTTTTCAAAACTATGGTCAGTGAATTTTCCTCTGCGCCATCCATTCCATCGCCGGATGTGTATCACTTGACTATCTACATTATAACTATGTACGATGATGTTCAAGATGAATGTGCATCCTAACTTCACATTTTCAAAACTATGGTCAGTAAATTTTCCTCTGCGCCATCCCTACCATGGCCTTGAAGTGCATCACTTTACTATCTGAGCTCACATTACAAATCCTCTTAACATTTCTGAGCTCTTTGAAGAATGCTATCAAGCAATTGTATAAAATAACTGTCTTTTTTCAGAAACAATACGCTCAAAACAAATGCGCATGCGCCTGTAAGTCTTGTTTCTACAATAGTAAAAATAAAGAGAATTGTGCAGGGAGATACTTTCATTACATAATCGCATTCAAGAAATTTATGCATGATTCAAATAAATATGATTCAGAATAGAAATAAAACTGGAAAGAATTACTAAAAGAAAAATATAGTGCAATAAAGAACTCTGAGAAAATAACATATTTACTCATTGCATATCAATACTCGTCTGAGTAAATTCTTCTAAAAGAAATACGCTCTGTTTCTTTAAGTGAACAATATCATAGTTGTATTTTGCCTTGTTTTGGAAGCTTAGGAATAAAAATACTTTTAATTTCTTCCTTTTGGTTCATTCTAAATTTTATTATTTTTTCATACTGCGATTTTTGAGCAATGTAAATAAATTTTACTGCAGTTATTGCCTTACATAAGTGGAAATTTACTATACAATAAAGAAGTAAAGACCAAATAATTATTAGAAACTTTTTGTGCAACATTATCATGTGTTTAATGAAGGCTAAATGAATCACAAAAAATATATCTATTTAGCAAAGAATAAATGGCAATATTTTCCATAAGTTTTAGAGTATTAAGATATTGCAAAAAAGTAAAATAAGAATCTAATCTGTTAATTATTTTTCTTAAAACTTCAACCTTTCAAACACGATTTAAATTCACTCACATTTCTTATATATTTTGCCCCCCCACCCCAAGTAAAAAAAAAATCTGAGATATGGAAAGAAACTGATTGATCTGACTTTCTTTTAAATTTTATACTTTTTAAAGAAAAAAATCAGTATTTCCAGTATTTAATATCTATTTCATATTTATAAATTCCTATTACCATTTGTTTTTCTTATTTTATAACGAATATTTTGCTAAATTTTTTTCTAACAAAACTTATCGTAAACATCTTTTTTAGTTAACTCTTCAATAACATTTCGTGAAAAAAAAGTGACAAAGATTGATCATTAAACGTAAGTTAATCTACAGTGACCTAAACAGTAAACATAGAATAGAATTTTAATAATATTTTAACAAATACATGCAATCATTTCTATATAGAAATCATGTAACTTTTAGTCCCAGTATTTACGATGCATCAAAGTAAAGTCTCGATTGTTTTTAAAGACGAAAGAATGGTTATCTTAACTTTGAAGTGCTTTTCGCATCTTAAAGTGAACAAAATTCGCTTATGTATATATGAATATCAAACCTATATCCGAGCTTGTATTTTATACTGTAGGCTATGTAAGACTATGTGACTCGTAGCTTCAGAAAACACAACAGACAAAAATATGTAAAACTTCTGTATCAGTTGGTAAAATATGGATTGCGTGGTAATTATCTTTCAAGAAAAATCAATACTATCATTGTTTAATAAATTAAATGTTCCTTATATTGTCGTTTTATTTTAATACCAAATATCATATTCAGATTTCTTAATCTGGTATTAAGGTGATTCATTTTACTTTTTCTGAATGTTTTATTGTATATTTATTTTATTAAGAATTATGACGCAATTTCTTTCATTTAATAAATATATAATTAAATATAAAATATTGATGAGAAAAATATATATTTTCAAAGTAATAGGAATTAATTATTCTTTTGCTTGAAGTAAAAAAAATTATAAGTCCTATAACTTTCAATTAAATAAGCATTCATAATGCTCTTTAATTCTGAAATTTACTTTGGTTATTATTAAAGTATTTATTTGGTTATTATTAAGTCGATTGAATATACTCAAATTTCTGAGAACATAAATTTAAATTTGGTTTATTAAATTCATGAAATAAAAATAATAATAATAGCTTGTTTCAGCTCATGCTGATTTTCTTAAGAGATAAATGGAAAACATTGTTATACAAAATCATCTGCCGGTAATTAATTAACATTCGAATGCAGTAAATCTGCCTGAAACTACTTTGTTTTTGGAACTAAAGAATTGTTACAAATTGTGGCTTTCTTTCTTTTCTTTTAACCAGCAGTTTTTTAAAAGGCACCAAGTCATTAAAAAAATCACACTTTTTAAAAAATTTTGAAAAAAATGTATCGCAAATACATTAAAAATAAATCGAATGCAAATAAATGGAAAATTTTCGTTTTAAAAAACACAGCAATTACTTTACAAACTTTTACAGAAGTTGTTTTCAAATGAAGATGCTTTCAGTTTCAGAGAAAATCCTTCATTATTTCTTTTACATAATTTCTTTTAACGACGAGATTACTTTATACATTTTACTGTCGGTCATCCCTGCAAGATATGCAGTTCGGAAAATAAGTGCATATTCATACTTTAAACCTGAAGTAGCTTGTGTTTATCAGTAATGTGAGGGAGTTGACATTCCAAGGTGATGTGAAATGCTGCATCTAAATTTGCCCGACAGATGTGGAAAAAATTGTTCAAAAATTATCAATACAGAATATCAGTGTACCTGTATAAAATAAAGTGAATGTAGCTGAAGTGACTTGTGTTTTTACTTCTCATACATACACTCCGACATCTGCAAATATTCCCAGAATAAACTATCACTCAAATTGAAAGATTTAGGCATCAGTGGAACAAACCTGTGGTAATGTTTTTCCTATAGGTACACAACATATTGTAATAGCTCTCATGACAAAACTTCGGAAAATTTTCTTCATTTCTACACCGTCTCTAGAACTTCTTCTTCTTCAGTGGCGCTTCAGCACAGGGTGGGCCATGGCCTTCCGCAGAATCGAATTCCAGGCTGCCCGCTTCTTGGATAGACTTCGCCAATTATTAACTGAGAACTTTTAGATCTATTTCTAGACACTCGATCCACCGGATCCTCAGGCTACCCCTTTTAGCCGGGGTCCCTCGACCTATACCCCGTCTGCAGACGAGCCACATGCCACCCGTTGACAGCTCTTGCGGTTTTCTGGTCCCTTTGATGATCCGTCGACTTACCGACATTTTGTCGGTAAGTAGATGGGTCATCAAAGAGACCAAAAAGGATCGAAAGGGGAAACGCATCCTCCTGGCTATGGGGAAATGTGATTCCCCAGTAGGTGGGAGGTCTGATTTATGACCAAATCAGTGAAACTGCGCGTCGTGGGACCCCGGATTTTGCGGGTTCCAGATGGTTGAGCGTAAGATCTTTTTGGTGGTTCGGTCATCTTTCATTCTAATTAAGTTTCCTGCCCATTTTAGTCTTTGTATTGAGATAAACTTTATTATGTCAGGTTCTTTGTATAGATTGTAAAGTTGCAAGTTTGTTCTTCTTCATGTGTCATTACATTTCACACCTCCTAAAATACTTCGCAATATCTTTCTTTCAAAAACTGACAAGATTTCTTTATCACTTTCGGTCATTGCCCACGTTTCAGCAGCATATGTTACTATGGGCCTTATCAAAGTTTTGTAGAGCAAAAATTTGGTTTTCCTGCTAATCAGACTAGATTTTAGCTATTTGTAAATTCCATAAAAACATCTGTTACCAGCAGTAACTCAGTTACGCACTTCAGGTGTTACGTCATCTAGAACCCAAAGCCTATAAATACATATATAAGTTAAAATTATTTAACATTAAGGAATTCGACTACGTTCGTAAGAAAATTTTTGAAAAATTTGATTTTTTAAAAACTATTTAAAGCTATGGTTTTCAGATGCATTGTAAACCATAATACAAAATACTATAAATACAACAAAATTATTTGAAAATATAATATATTTAGAGAAATAGGAAAATGTGTAATAAATTTGAATGAAATTGAACCAAAATGGTTAACACGCTACATAAAATTGTATTGCAGCAATCCTATTTTTCTTTGTACACAAGTTATGGAATATAATGATGAATGAAAGGAACCAAAATGTAAGGAAAACCTTGAGATGCAAAGAAGTGATGGGTAAAAATATATGTATATATGCATTTATTCAATAAATTTACAGCTTAATTCTTCTAAAAACACCTATAAATGAAAAAGTATTCAGCCAAGAATAAAACTTTTGGTTCATTTCATTCACCATATTATTTAAAACGCGCTGATATTTTTATATAAATATTTCTGTTAGTTTTTGAGATATCATGTTGAGGGTGGAGAAATCTTATGAACATTAAAGTTTTGAGAAAATTGAATTTAAAGACAAACTTTAGCTGAAAAAAGTGTGACGCTGGATGGTAGGTCAGGCCTTTCTTTTCCCACAAAAGATAAACAGTTTTGGAAAGAGGGAAGTCTGGAATATAAGAAATAATATTTTTTAAAAATTCGAATGCGGTTGATAACCAGTGTTTTTAACGTATCCGGATACCTTAAGTTAACTTTGTTAACTTACGAACAGAATAACTAATTTAATTTTGCTTGGATTTTAACTGGTTTAAAATATATTGTCAGAAATGTTAAAATTTCATAAAATTCATAAGTTGTCTATCAAACAAAGTGGAAATGGTGGGTGGTTGAAATTTTCACTTCTCTGTAACGTCCTGTTTTTTCTTATGACGCTTGTCATACACAAGCCAGCTGACAAATTCAACGATATTAAATTGAGAGAACATCTCTCGATTCAGTAACTCCATTTATGATCACGAATGCGATTTAGCTACTCATACATCACAATCCTTTTTAACGGGGTGGACTTCATTCATACATTTTCATTCATTCAACCGCAAGATTAATTCATAAATATAATTAGACCTGAATCAAGATAATTAGACTTGAGTCAAGATAATTTAGAACTGAATCAGAAAACGATCATCTCTGATTCAGTGTATTGTCTCGACTTCAAGGACTTCGTGGCCACGAGAGATTTATACATGTAAGACCGGGATAGCCTTGTTGGTAGAATGTTGAATTCGTGTCCATTAGGTTACGAATTCAAACCCACCAGCTGAAGATTTCCCATGTGTAGTGGTGACTGACGCACTTATAAATCTATCGTGATCAAAAGATCCTCCATGTCGAGAGTAATATCACAAGCAAAACTGCTTCAGAGGTGATCGTTCTCTGATTCAGGTCTGAATTACATTTTGTGGATGAGCGAATGAAAATGCCTGAATGAAGTCCGTCCCATAAAAAAAAGATTGTGAAGCGTGAGTGGCAAAGTCGTACTCTTGGTCCTAGATGGTGCTACTGAAAGAAGCAAGAGACATACGGCTTAAATCGTTGTCTTCGTAACAACGAGTTTATCCAATGGCAAGTGCCAGAAGAAGCAACAGATTTATACATGCACCAGCTACCACACACATTGGGAATCTTCGACCATCAGGGCTCGAACTGATAAGCCAAGGGAAATTATTCTACTAACCGGACTATTCTGGTCATCAGTGGCAATGATCTGACCAAAACTTTCTCGCATACTCCCTAATAAACACACTTGTATGTAATTACTATTGGTAAACAGTAATAATGGTAAGACCCAATTAGAGGGCGATCCTTGGCGATTTTTTGATAATCGTTAAGGTTCAGTTAACATTAAAGTAAAAGGAAACAGTGTATATTTTGGGTATTTTTTTCTTTTCTAGACCATTAAAACCAGCATTAAGCCCAAAACTACAATTATACAGACATAATTACATACTAAATTCCATATGTTTAAGTTATTGCGTTTGCATACTTGTGACACTGGAAACTGAAACATAATTTTTATCCAGACAAATTAGATACATTATATTTACATTTATATTTTAAACATTACATCACATATTTTAAATGTTCAATCTGTTTAACAAATTTTATCTATCTAACTATTTTTTTTTTTTTTTTTGTAGTTTTGTAATTTTTTTAACTTCCATTTGGACTGACAGAATCTCTCAAAAATGGATGTCGTTCAGAATGTGATAAAATCTACAAAATTTGAGTAGTGACTAAATTTCATCCGTTTGGCTCAAGAAGTTTTTGAGTTAGTCTTGTTCATAAATTGATATGACCAGATGTGTTGTTCAACCCCAAAGAAATCTGAAATTCAAAGATGAATAAAAATACCTTCGAACTTTTTGGAATTTATAATAATCTCTCTTTCTTTATTATTCAAGCTCAAAAGGTTTTTCAGTTAATCTTGTTCATAGATTGACATAACCCTATGAGTTGTTCAAACTCAAGGAAAGCTGAAATTTGGTGATGAATTTAAAAAATTGAGTGATAACTTTTTACTAATTATTGGGTTGTTCGGAAAGTCATTTCGTATTTTTTTGTCAAAATGAAAAGAAATTTTCGTTTAATGAATAAATTATTTATTAAATTATAAAATTGCCATTCTGGTCTAATACCTTTTGCCATATTTTTGGTAGTAACATGATTACACGCTCATAAAAGTTTTGGTCTTTGCTGTAAAAAAAACTGATCGAGGTGGTTTTTGGCCTCCTCATTTGAAGGAAAAATTTTGCAAATCAGTTCTGGTACTGATGTACTGTTAACACATCTTCTCCACACATATTGGCTAATTTATTTCTGGCTTGAACAGCATTTTTACCTTTTATAGCAAAAAAGAAAAAAAATGACGAAAATGCTGTTTATTGCTCTCCATATTTAAAAGGGCACCATCCAAAAACTACTGCGAAGAATCAGCTGCACTTTTTCACACTCAAGCCTTGCTATATCAGCTCTTAAAACATAAAATGATTTTGCGGTTTAAGTATGAAATTGGGTGCGAAAAATGCAATTAAATCCTTTGTCAGGAAAAAACGAAATTACTTTCCGAACAACCTAATATAATAATTCCTTTTTGTTTATTTCTTACATATGGAAATAAATTCATGGAAGCTTCTAACCCGTAATCCAAAACCACGTAGTATGCTAAAGTTTTTGACTTCTTCTTCTTGCATATAGCCAACCACCCTTCCACCACTCGTAGAAGTATCAATAGGATTTGCTGTGGTCGACTGCTGAATAAGTATTGTCTAACCTTACATTGATCGAACAGTCAAACTAACGTTCCTTTAGGGGGTAGTAAATACTGTCTTTCTCCCCATGTACACACTGTCAAACAGTTGGAATGAAACTATCATTCTTTAACATCAAATCCTTCAGGGTTTTGAGATTACCTGGTACCATCAGTACTGTACTTAAATCATTATTGACAATCTTCAGGTCCTTCCTTAACTCTGAGATCTCCATACATTCCATTAAATAGTGGTAACCTGTACCAATTTCTCCACAAATACATTTATTTTCCTGCTTTCTTCCAAATCTTTGGAAATAGACAGGAAATCTCCCATGTCCAGCTTAAGTTTTAGACAAACTTCGTTTACTCAAATTTCAAAATTCCCTTTTAGTTATGTAACAGAGAAAATGTGCTCACAGAAAACACTTTTGTATCTTCGAAACTGTAGAGATGTATATTGGATAATTTATTAAACTAAGAGAAGAATTATACATATATGAAGTTACACTATTAAGAGTATTTTGGGGGTATTTTAATTCGATATAAAAAAAACTCTTATGTGACAGCATGCTATGGAAGTACTAAGTGAAGAGTATTTCTGTTTTGCCATTAGCCCCCATGTAGATATTCAAACCTCTTAGTCAAAAGAAATTAAGGGAAATACGAGGAATATCAGTGTCTGAAACCTGCCATAGGCAAATACCAGCAATGTCTTCGTAGGAACTCCAACGGGAATTGAATTTTGAATTTTAATTTTAATTGCACATACATAAATAAACATTACTTTCTAGCTATAATACAAAAAATCGTGCTAACAAATGCAGTTTGTTGTTACTTTTCACTAATTCTAAGCATGGGTTTTGAAGACTGCGCATTTATTAGACACAGAAAGAAAAGAATAAAACACAAATATTGACGATTACACGCAGATCAGGTACGCATAACGCACACGGAATCATATTAAGCAATTCGCGGGAGGAACGTTGCAGTAACGAAGCAATATAATAACATAGATATAATAACACAGAAATATAATAACACAGATACTCATACGAAGCCAGAAGCGCAATTACACATATATTTATACGCGAGAAAAATAGTCCACTCGTTTCATTCCAACACATCTTTCGAGTACTTAAAGTAATAAACATAAAAAATATTAAGTATATACAACAATACAAAAATTGCATGTTCATAAAAAAAGTAAAAAAATAACGAATAATTTTTCACAGAATATTTCAGCTGTTCTTCACTTATAGTTTTTGCAAAAAAATCTGCAATCAAATATTCTGCTTGATCATATTCTAATTTAAATGCATTGTCTTCCAACAAATCTTTCACAAAAAGAAAACGTAAGCTCATACGTGCCAAGTAAATCGAGCATACCAAGGTGAGTGATAATTTCAGTTTATTTTTAATTAAAATTCTAACAAGAACTCGTGGTTAAACACGAAATAAAACAGGACAATTTTGGTCATTATAAATTCAAAGAACAGAGGTCATTATATATGTCGCAATTTATATCAGCCTGTAACCAATATCTTTCTAAAATACAGGATCCATATCCTAGGTAAAAGTATTGAACATTATCGAAAAATATTGTACATGAACATTTCACCATAGAAATAATTTTTTCAGAGGGCAGATTAATTTATACAAATGAAAAATTTTATCTTTTTCAGATCTTATCTTTTAAGACTCAATGAAAATTAATGAAAGGATAATATGTTTGCATAAGGCTGTTTTTTTTTTGTGTGTGTGTGCGCGCATTCTGAATAATTTCAGCTAACCGCAGTTTCTTTTACAAATTTTGCTACTCTTGTCATACTCAACTTACTCGTTTATCAATATTTATCCACGAAGATAAAATAAAATTTGCAGTGAAAATAAAAATCCATGTCACTTTTTCCGACTAACATACTGAACCAATCGCATCAAATTGCAACTGGCATCTAAATGTTAGAGCTTTTTAATAAACTGCGTTATTAAAAAAAAGAAGCAAGTTGATTAAGAACTCTGTTAAGATATAATCTATTTGGGACAGAAAGGCCATAAACTTTATATCCCAGGTAACACAATATATTGTGAAATATTGAGAGATTTCATATTATACTATTCAATTATCAAACATATTACACAATATTGAACATATTGTTGTTGTCGCTTATCCCCCTTGGATCGAACACCAATTCTAACCAAATCCAAGATACCAGAACAAGATAGGCACAGCAGTTTCTGAAGATAAAGACCCCTGAGCACCCGAGGGCAGAGGTCTGCCTACTACCTCACATGAAGATGATACTCACATATTCACTTGCACAATCCCTTTTTACATGGAATTTCTTTCATACATACAGATAGATCACAGTGTAAAGAATAACCATGCCCAAACCAAGACTCGAATACCACGGGGAAGATACGATACCCTTAGTCCAAGGCACTGGCTATATTGTGAATAATCTTTAATATAGTACAAGATCGTACAATATATGTGTACCACATCAGGGTTAAAGACAAGCAGTTTGTTTTAAATTTTTGATTATGAAAATGCTGCTGCCCGATGATAGAATAAACGTTCCTGCTCTTTAATTCTCAAATGATATAGTGATTAATCACATCTGGGATGACAAAAATACAATTTAAAATAACATTTATTAAAACCTTCACTAGTTTATTTCGTTTAAAGTTTCTATATTGCCATTTTACAGAGAGGAACTCATTTTATTACACCTACAATGTCTCTTAAACAGCCCTATACGGCATAATAAAGATTAGCACTTATACCTTGCTAACAATCGATAGATCTACATATTATCTGATGCTATGTAATAGGCAAAATCATACAACTCAGATTAAATAATTGTGAATGAGGACGATGATGTCTTGTCCATGTTTCCAAAGAAAGGAGGTGCAGTAGCTTCTGAGGGCAAAGGCCCCTGAGCACCCAGAGGGCAGAAGTATGACTTGTAGCGCATATAAAGATGACACGCGCATTCACTTGCACAACCCCTCTTTACAGGAGAGGAGCACATTTATACATCTCACAGATAGAACACAGAACATCCATGAACAAACCAGGATTCGAACCCGGGACGCCCAGATCACAGTGAAGACACGCAACACCCTATGCCAGGACATCGGCGATCATTGTGAATTTAGATATCAAATGAAATGATCGGCTCAAAGCGTTGAAGTAGAGTTATAGAGAATGAGAACTTAGAATCTTACAGTAAAAGCTATGCGAGATTAAATGAAGCTAAAATGTAACAGAAGTTATTATATTTCGTCAATTAAATGCAGAAATTACTGAAATTCCTAACAAATTGCAATCCTATGGTCGGAATAAAATGCAAACAAAATTTTGTCGAATTTGAAAGATTATTTTTTACAATAGAGCTCCAAATGCATCATTTTTATTTTATACTCCGTTATCAAGCTGTACATCTGTACTCCTAAAATTACTGTAACATTTTAACGCTGTTACATAATTCACATTGTTGCAACGCATTGTAACAAAAAAGTATTTCTGCATGATTATTTTAGTGCGAGATATTCAAATGATTTTTTTCTTCAAACCTATGTAATTTTCAAGCAAAATTTTTGTAAATACACATTTAAAAAAAATTATTTTAATCTTTAAATTTTCAAAAATAATCACAAAACATTGTTTCAATGCTTACAAAAAAAAAGATAGCGTTCTTTTGCATCAAATAAACATTTTTATTATTCGCATAGAGCTTGATATATACTTTGTCATATTAGGTTTTTGCATGTATTTTAATCAGTGACATCTATTGGTAAACATACAAAATATCTATTTAAATGACAATGGATTTGCGTTTTACCAATTTACTTTATTGTCATCGAAAGTTTTCTATTTAATGTTATTAAGTTATTCAATGCATAAAAACCTTTATCATGGAACGCTCGAAATTGACTTTTCGAGGTTCATCGGGTTTTTTTGTTTACTTGTTTTTTTTTAATTTTTTTTTGTTGTTGTTGTGTGTTTGTTTACTTGATTTGAAGAAACCTGCTTCCGAAGCCAAATAGACACTTTTTGAAATCTATGATGATGATGCTCTATCATATCCCAATTACCGGTTTACGTTTCAACGACTTAAGAAAAGTGATTTTGATGTCAAAGACAAAGAATGAGTGGAGAACCAAAAAAATTCGAAGGCAGTCATTTGCAATATTTATTGGACAAAAAAGGGGAAAGAGTTGTAAGAAATGATGGAAAATATTTTGATTGATATATACTATATATTCCTCAATAATTCCTTTTTAGAGTGAAAAAATAATCAAAATATTTTGGTTGATATATATTGTATTTTTCTCAATAAGGCCTTTTTAAACTGAAAAATTATCAAAATACATGCAAGCTCCTAATTCAAAGGATTTTAATTTAGGAATTCAAAATAAATGATAAAACGTTCACAAAATTGCATGATTGATGATGATTATGTCATGTCAACGCAGAAAGGGGATGCAGCAGCTTCTGAGGGTAAAGACCCCTGAGCACCCAGAGGGCAGAAGTCTTACTTCTAACTCAAAAGAAAATGACATACACATTCGCTTGCACAACCCCTTTTTACAAGGGTGAGGGCCGATTCACATATCTCACAGATAGAACACAAGGAAAGAACAATCATACCCAAACCAGCGCTAGAGCCCGGGACGCTCAGACCATGGGGAAAACGCGCTACTCCTAAGTCAGAACTCCGACAATTGCACATTTAAATCATATGATTGTAAAAGAGGAAAAATCTTCAAATATGATATGATATGAGAATTATCTGTAAAAAGACAAATTTTAAAGTTCAGAACAATTTTTTGTCTTTACAGATTGTTGAAGCTTAACTATTAACCTTAGCTTAACTATTTTCACAAAATTATGGATTTTGTGCATAATTTTTATTCTTTTAAGCATGTTAACTCGTCAGGTCTAATAAATAGGTTTGAAATTATATCAACTAATTCTTTGACTAGTTCTTTAGAAAATGCACCACATTGGATATATATTATATCGTTTGTAGTGGTTTGTAGTGGTAGTCCTTATTGGTTATTCAGCAACCAAAAGTCGTCAGACACACTTGACGCAGCCACCAAAGTCGTCAGGCTCACTTGACGCAATAACAACAACTCTCACGCACTCACCATAATGCTTTTCGTTATAATATCGTTTGTGTCTCCACTGATTCACAGGTGAGAGAGTATTGTGCTGGTATCTTAATAAGCTAGTAATAGCCACTGGACAAGAGTGAAAACTTTTGTCTGATGGTTATGTTACTCTGCTACAATCCAAAAGGTATCAAGCTCTATTCCGACTCAGTTTCACTTACCATACGTTTATAGATATAGTACATCCGTATTATCAGAGCACCCAAGTGCTTTCAAAATAATGTCTTTCATTAAAAATTAAAGAACAATAGAAAAACAGACCACTCAATATCAATCGTTCAATTGGAAGCAGAAAAATCAGTACAATTAAAAAAACAATCAGTGAATGACTGAAAAGTATTCTAAATCAATGAGATATCAAGTCTTCATTTAATAAACTTGTCATATAAATAATGTTCAACGAAAATCAATTGATCAAAAAAGTAATCAAAATTTCTTAAGGGTTGAAAGTTTTAAAAAATTTCATAGGTTGATACAGGTTTCTTTTCTGACTCGTTTTCGCTGTCGTTGTTCTGATGTATGTGTCACCATCTCTTCGATTCATCATATAAATTGTCAGGCAGGACGAATGCATTATTGATGCATTACAGAAAAGGGATTCATGAAAAGGATTTTAAGGCAAAAATTGTGGATAAGAAAAACGTTGACAAAATTTAGAAAAGATTAATAATACTTAGATTTAATAAATATTGATTAGTAACTTAATACTCTTTGCTTTGTGATAGTATTCTCCATACTTTTTAATGTAAAAGTATTCATTTTCTTTCCATTGTTCATTTTGTACTACCCTACTGCCTGTTTTACTAGCTGCCTTTGGCGACCAGCTGGTTCGCCATGAGTAATGCGTTCTAAAATTTTCAATTAAATCACAGATTCATGAGCCTTGAAGTAATTCCGGGCATTGATTGGCCTGAAATTATTATTTTCTTTAAGATGATGGACGGAAATTTCTAAAAGAACACATTTTCCTAATAATATTCTTTAATTTTATAAGTCAGTCAGTTTTAATTATTGATTTAGAAGAATGATTGATGTAGAAACTTTTATTTAAAATATTAATAAAAATATTTTGTAATTAATTATTTAGATATTGCAAATGATTATAGAAACCTTTGCTTTGCATTTATTTTTTTAGAAAATATCACATTTTATATTTTTTTATTTTATCCAGTCACGGGCTAAAAGTTGCATTTCTTTAGATTTAATTTGCGATGATAGTTTTTTTTTAATTTGAACTTCCGTCATTGTTTTATTTTACTTTATCCAGTCACGTGCTCAAAAAAAAACATGGTTAAAATATTTCTTTAAAAATTCATTAAAAATGGAAGCTTAAGTTATACATTAAAACAATGATACCATTAGAAGGCTAATTTTTTAATCTTTAAATAGATGCAAAAATCATGTTTGTGCGATAATATTTTCGGAAGATGTAGCGGAAAAAAGTTGAAACTTCGCTTAAATTTTAATTAATTCTAATTAAAAATTCGAAAAAAGGGGTAGGAGGTGCACATTCCCGACCTCTAAGTTATACATATACCAAATTTAGTAGCTGTAGATCCAACGGTCTGGCCTGTAGAGCGCCAACACACACACATTGAGCTTTATTATAAGTATAGATAAACAGGGTGGGTTCAACACCTTGTCAACGGCTTCCTTTCTGAACAAAAGGAACTATACAGCAAAGGTAAAATGCTGAAAAACTACATTATTGTTGGTATTTATAAATTTCTTGTTTCATAATTGGAAATCTGAACTTTATTTCTTATATTTTATTAATATCAGGTTATGACTTCATAATGCAATAAAAATCAATTGGCATTTATTATATTTAATTATGTAGACTAAAAAATGTCGACTTTAAATGAAAATCCTTCGTTGTTTTGTTTTTTCTTACACAGACGATAACAAGCGATCTATCATTGAATTTTTCAGAATTGAAGAATTTTTCAGATTAGAGAGAAATTCTCTAAAAATATTAATTTCAAGCCACAACGCAAATGAATTCGTCGTCGTCTTAAGAAGAATCTGGAGGGAAAAAAACTTATTTTATAAGAATGAAAAGTATCAGAAAACTTCTGCTTAAAGTAATATTTTTCGTTAGAAATAATAAATTGATAGATTTTTTTATTCTTTATTTGAAAGAATCTTAATTAAAGAACTAAATCCCTGATAGTGAAAATGAAATATAAAAAAGAATAAAATCTTAAAATCCTTCTAATTGTCGTTTTCAGAATTCAAGTTATTATTGTTCAATTTGTTTTTCGTGGTTTGTAAAAAGCACAAAAATTGCTTATTAATCCGAACAAAGTTTTGATCATTTTTATTTCTTCTCTTCTTAAAGTATCATTAACTGCATGGTTCGGTAATCAGAATTAAAGGGCAAAATTAGTCTAACAAGCTTCTTTTTAAATAAAGTCTCAGAATTAAATATTCTAATAAATTTTAATTTAGTGCTTTAATCTTTGTTTATACTGAAAGTATAGTTCCTAAAGTAGTCTGATGAAGATTTGAAAAATACAAGCAAACCCGTTTTTAGTAAAAAGAAAATTCAAAAAGAAATTCAGCATTTTTATATATAATTAATTTTAAAATATTATCTAATTAAGTCTAATTAAGTTCAACATTTTATTACTTTCATGAATATTAAAATATTCTTACAAATTTCCTATCCCTCAAATTCACTTCTGAGTAGTGGGTGTGTATGGTATGAGATAAGCACAATCAACAGTCCTTTAGTAGAAAGCACAATTATGACGTTTATTTATACGAGGGCCGTACAGTACAATGACAACTACTACTTACAAACGACAGATATATACTATGAAGACGAACACACTGCAGCACTCTATATCAGACAGTAGCCCACAATAGCAAGAGTAATCCACAAGTAGAAATGCGTAGTGACAATGTCCACAGCACACAAAGCGGCCAGACAGGATTCAGCAGGAAATGGAATTATCAGAGATTTGCTCTCCAGACGACTGAAACTTCCTCTGTCTCCTCTCGCTTTTACCGCCAACTCACTGCTTCATTCAGCATATTTCCAAAGATTTGGAAGAAAGCAAGAAAATAAATGCATTTGTGGAGAAATTGATACGGTTTACCACTATTTAATGGAATGTGTGGAGATCTCAGAGTTAAGGAAAGACCTGAAGATTGTCAATAATGATTTAAGTACAGTACTGATGGTACCAGGTAATCTCAAAACCCTGAAGAATATGATGTTAAAGATTGATAGTTTCATTCCAACTGTTTGAGAGAGTGTAGATGGGAAGAGAGCAATTTACTACCTGAAAGGAATGTTAGTTTGACTGTTCGGTCAATGTAAGGTTGGACATTACTTAATCAGCAGTCGACCACAACAAACCCTGTCGATACTGGTACCTTCAGTGGTGGCGGGGTGGTCGGCTGTACGCAAGAAGAAGACTCACTGCTACAATTCGTGACTACTCAATGGTCCGTTCACGGCGGCGACACAACGGGCCACGGCACAAGGCACCACGACGACAGGATACGGCACCCAGCAATTCACCACTCCACCGTTGCTTTGGTATTCTCTCGGCGATTCCGACTACTATTCACCCCTTCTATGTTCAGGACTACTTGCCAGGATTCCCCGATTGGCCACCCAGCTTGAAAGTGCCATCCAATGTAGATTACTGTAAATCATTCTTTCTTATGTTGACATTAGAAACTGTAAATCATACAG
>JAPMOQ010048992.1:651301-666398 GCA_026543055.1 Argiope trifasciata
TGATGACATTAGAAACTGTAAATCATACAGATTACTATAATAATTCTTTCTTATGATGACATTAAAAAATGCAAATCATACAGATTACTGTAAATCATTCTTTCTTACAATGGAATTGTCCGGGGATGCAAAATTACAGGTTTGTAACAGTATTGTGTTCTTCAAAAATCTGCATGCCAGATTTTGACGAATCTCCACCTTTTAGACCATTGATGCACATATCTAATATACAGTATGGTTATAATTAAAGTTACACTTTGAAATGATCATCAAATGAAGACTACTGGATCAAATTTTATTAAATATTGATAATAGTTTAAAGGAGATCATGTAAATTTCTTTTACGCACAAAAAAAAGTTCAAAAAAATCCCTATGAGAGGGAAATGGCCCTGTATGAAATATTGTTAAGAAAATTAAGACATTATTTTTAAATGTGTTTCATCGTTTCTGACTATCTGTGAGATGTGTGAATGAGCATCCATGCAAAAAGAGGTTGTGCAAGCGAGTGTATATGTACTTCATTTGAGCTGGAAATTAGACTTCTGCACTAAGATCTTTAATCTCGGAAGCTACTGCACGCCTTTTCCATGGCAATCCAGACACGGCATCATTATCATCAATCGTTTCTGAAACGTGTTACAAAACAGGTTCAATACGGCCTCCATCATTTTCTGAAAGCAAGGGAAATCTCGTTACTGCACTTTCATCAAGAGCTTTTATATACCCTTCATCATATTCCTCTTACTGAATACCTTTGCAAAGCACACCGTTCAGTGCTATGGCATTTATAATAACATTTAAAAGCACTATTAAAGGCATTGTCGATTTTTAACAACAAGAACTCTGACAAACGGGGTTACTTTTTCCTGGAAAATCAGCTGGCGAGTAAAGAGCATATGCATAAATCATTTGCTTCTCCTTGCCGTAAGCCAAGCACAAAACATTGAATTTTTCATAACTCCACAAATAGTTTCATTTCAGAGATGATTAAACACATTTTAAACCAATATCTTCATGCCTTATTTTGTTCAACAATATTGCATACAGCACCATTTTCTTCCTGATGGCGAGTTTTTGAACTTTTTTGGTGAAAAAGAAATTTCCATTACCTCCTTGGAACTATTACCAAATTAAATAATCTTTAACCATTAGTTTCTTTAATGAAGGGTTGTATTGTGCCCGGTGATGGCCATGAGGACTCAACCACATTTGTCACCAGGGCTGCTATTGCGGCTGTCCTGTCATTCAGTTTTACGTGGTTTATCCGCGTGCCTTCTTGGCGAGTCGGAGGTCAGTTGTATGTCTTCTCGTATACGAGGTACAGAGAAAAATATTGTAGCCGCTCAAAAGATTTGATAAATCTCCACGCTCCTGATTTCTCAAAATTTGAAAAAAATACATATGTGTGACAAAGATAACTCAAACGCTCGTTGAATTAGACGAGTGTACTAAGGGTATGGTCAATCTTACCACAAATTTGTAGATTTCTATCAAATGTTGAACAAAAGCGATTCAAAGAAAGCCTATCTGCCCGACTGTTCAATTATAATTTTGTACGATTTCAAAATAAAGAGAGCTAGATGTATAAAATTCTATACACAAATTTAGAGTTTTTATTGCTGAGACACTTCTAAAATGTTGAACTAAATCTATCAAGGAATTAAAGTGCGTGAGTATGCTCGGGGTTTATTTTTGGAAAGATATTCGAAAGTTGTGATACTTTTGAATATATGCAATTAAAAAAATTGTAAAAACATCTATAGAATCAAAATATGAACGTTAACAAAAAAAAATTTAATCGAAAAAAAAAACTTTTTTTAAACTAAAAAAAGGAAGTATAAAGCAGAAATTGTAAAGTGTGAAAATTTTCCAATTTTTCAGATAGCTTATGAAATATGTTATATAATTCTGAACTAAAAAGAGAATTTGTATTTCTGCCCATTCTTTTAAATATTGGGGTTCGATAGATAAATAATCCAAAGTTTTCTCTTTTTTTTCTTATTATAAAGGACTAAAACAACTAGCAAAACATCAAACAGTTTTTAACCCTTTCAGGGGCACTATGCCAAAAATGATTTTTTTTCGAAACAATTATTTAAATCTGATTATATCCTATTACTGACATGTAATTTACAGTTAAAACAAATTAAGGTCCTTAGGGGGCTGGGGGGTAGGTGGCATACTGGGTATGTCACCGCGCATCTAGAACATGTTTTGGAGCGAATTCACAAATATGAAACTCGTAATTAGAAGGTATTTTTATGAAATGAAAGCAGTTTTAAGGATTCATGACGCTTTTTAACATGAATGACGCAAAAAAATGAACTTTTTGAATTCGAAAATAAAGTTTATCGGAATAAAATGAAGACAAATTACATCATATGAAAACATGCTTCCATCTTGAATTTTTTGTGTGGAAACAGAATACTTTCTAAGACTCGTGCTGCCGTCTATTGGCAAGATAAAGACTTAAAAACGTTAGGAAATTTTATGTAGTTATTTCAACGCGATTTTCTAGTTTTAAAAAAATTGTAAAAAGATGACATATGGAGTATGTCATCGCCCCTGAAAGGGTTAAATAGATAGATTACTTATTCTCTATTTGAGGAACTGTGGAACATATTGAGTAGTTGTTAAATCAAATTTGGATAAAGAAATACGCAATGGATGTTAATTTAGGATGGTTTTCGTAGGGAAGTTCGACAAAGATTTATAATTTGAGAAATTTTAAGATGTAAAATAATTTTAAAACGTATGTAAATGCTAATATAAAAAGTAGTGACACTTCCCAAAAAAGGAAATAACAAGTTTCTGACAATGTTATAAAATAACGTATTCAAACATTTAGAATATTAAGTCAAAAAAAATCCATAATTTTGTGAAAAAATCGGCTGCTCAACGTAATCAACATTTACTGGTCTTAACTTTCACAAGCATGTAAATTCAATGATTTAAGTGTATATCGAATTCGGTGTGTGATTCTGTAATTTAAATTTCAGTCGATTTCGATAATCGCATCTAAAACACCAATTCACCTTTATTAGTAAGTATGAGAGAAAATTTGGGAAGACCATTCTCACTGGTTCCATAAATTATTAATAAAAAATGCTTGGTTGCATAGCAATAGGCATTGTCATGTAATTCATTAATTTAAGTGTATATCAAATTCGGTGTGTGATTTGCTATTTAGGTTTCAGTCGATTTCGAAAATCGCATCTAAAACATAAATTCACCTTTATTAGAGAATATGCGAGATTTGGGAAAATCATTCCCGCTGGTTTTATAGATTCTTAATAAAGAATGCATGGTTGCATATCACTAGATATTGACACTTAATTCAATGATTTAAATGTACATCAAATTCGGTGTATGATTCTGTAATTTTGGCCTCAGTCGATTTCGAAAAACGCATCTAAAACATAAATTCACCTTTATTAGAGAACATTCAAGAAAATTTTAGAAAGACCAATCCCACTTGCTCCATAAATGAGTAAAAATATTTTTAAAAAACTTGTTTGCGTAATACATGGTGGTATCATTTTCAACATGTTGTAAATTTCAAGTTAACAAAGAGCTCTTTTTTATTGATTTTTTTTTTTATATAATAGCCTTGAAATCTGAATCCGTTTTCCAAACATAAATAAATAAAAAATTGAAGAAAAAAAAGCTGGAGTATTTAGTTATTATTTCTTCTGACCTCGAGGACTATGCAAGAGAGGAATGACTTTTCTTCGCTTTTTCCTTTTAGTCCATCAGAAAAAGATTTAAGAGACTCATAATACTTGCATGACTAAAATAAATATAAAAAAAAAGACAGCCTACACAGACTGGTTTCTTCACATGCATCATCTAATCACGTGTTAAGGAAGAGAAAGACGATATTTACCATAAACAAAATTTGACCAGAGGCTGGGAATTCGCTGGATAGTCCCGGATAGATAAATCCTGTCGATACTGCTACGTTCAGTGGTGGCGATGTTGTCGACTGAATACAGTTAAAGCTGCTTATTCGCGCTTTCTTCATTCGCGTTTTCACTATTCGTGGATTAAAAAAGTGCGACCCAATTCCTATATTCGCGGATCTAATAAGTACATATGTAATAATAAAAGGATTCCAATAGGTATCCATCTTAATATCCTTTGTAAATGCCGTCAAGTGGACTAATAAAAAAAGTAAAATAAATCTTATTACAAATTTGCCTAAAGAATGTTGTTAAATGATATCGCCGAGGACTTTGACATAATCTGCCTTCACCGCGATCGGTGTTTTTGAGAATGTAAACAAACAGAATGAAAACAGCCTTATTACTCAATGAATAAAGTATATTTGTAGAATTAACGACTGAGAAATAAGGTAGAATTAACGATTAAGAAATGAAAATTTACTCACCTCATTCCGAAGATTCATTTGAATCTGACGCAAAAAAGGCAGATCTCAAAGACTGTTTTATGCATTTTAATGCAACGATTAAAGACTGGAGCCCAGTTATACGAATACAGAATGGACGACTCAATTGAATTCAATAATCCATCTGAAACATGAATAAGAAAAATGAATAGGCAGGAAATAATAATTTATTATATATTTGTTACATATTTGGGGGTTTTTTTATTTTGTCATTTAGGAACGTATCCCCTATAATCCCATATAAATTACCAATCCGTATTCACGTTTTCTGTATTCACGGCATATTTATGGAAAAAATACCCCGCGAATAAAGAGCTTTTACTGTACAAGAAATCTGAGATAGATATCGGTTACTATTCTCTGGCTTGCCTGAATTAGGATTATATGTCATAAATTTCGTTAACAACTAAAAATCTCAAATTATAAAAAGACTGAAATTTTTTAATTTTTTTTTAAGTTATATGCATGTACATTTAAAACAATTGGGTTTTTTTTCTCAATTCCTACTATTAATTAACACTCTTTCTATACATATTTTGTTCAAATTTTCAACCGTTAATAAAATACTAATTATTCATTCACTCAAATACATTTTTTAAACTTGTAGTGAATGACACTTGATGTAAATACAATTTTTTACGATATTAATTCACTAATTTAATTAAATTCA
This sequence comes from Argiope trifasciata, assembly GCA_026543055.1. NCBI lineage: Eukaryota > Metazoa > Arthropoda > Arachnida > Araneae > Araneidae > Argiope > Argiope trifasciata. Next base: position 656,381 of record JAPMOQ010048992.1, read on the forward strand.
TTTTTAATACTTTTAATAGAGTTTCAGCAGTTTGTAGTGAAAATTGAAATCAACAGGCTATATAGCTCAATCTGTAAAATGCAAGGATTTCAGTACTTTTCACGTGAAGGTGAAGAATGATAGTTCAGTTCCAGCAACTAGAAATTATAGATCACCACCAGCTTCATAAATTAGAAATTAAAGCAAACAAATAAAAAAAGTGATTAAATAGTAACAAACAAAAATAATAATTATCCGACATCGTAATAGCAGCTAAACTCGTTGTCGATTTTGCCTCTTAATATTGTGATTCCGTCACATGTATATACATATTTATATTAATTGTAAATATTGAATAAAAAGTAACTAAATTAAAATTTGTCTCTGTTGACCTAAATAGGAATTGACTTTTAAAAAAGCTTTTTTGTTAATTGTTAAAACTATTCCCATTTTTACTACTAGTAATCGTATTTAATGGATTCACAGGTCAATTTTTATATGGGACTTCATGATCCTGTATATGTCATAAATAGTCCTTTATTTCATTTTCCATTATATGCGAAATCGTTCACAAGTATAAATATTAGAAATTTTTATTAAAGCACTAGCCCCTTAATCAGTGAATCCATCTGAGTCGATTTGTTCTATATATAAAGAAAGAGCAAAACGCATTTACTTCTAGGCTTTACAATGCGTTTTTTTCTAATAATCAATGCAAAAGATAGTTTCAAGCTTCCAATTAATTATTACTCTAAAGAACCCAAATAAAAAATGTTTTACGGTTTGATATATGGATATAAAAATGTGAATCCTTATTCTAAAGTTTGAATGAATGAATATTTTTAATATTTTGTAACTTCATTAATTAGTTAAGCGAAGTGTTGAACGTAATGCAAATGAGAAATTAAAGAGTGTTTTTACTGGGATATGCAACATTATAATATAAAAGTATGAAATTTGTATTATTGCTTGTTTACATTTGACTATTGCCGATCAGTAATAAATTACAAGAACGATTTCTGAGACATACACATTAGCATTATATATAGAGAGAGATCTTTATCTGCACATTGAATTTTTCATGTATATCTCCCTTATTATTAAAAATCATATGCATAATAGATGTGATTTTTAATAAGTATAGATGATAGAACTCATAAAGTTACTTTAATGGCAAAATAATTAGTATCTTTATTTTCAATACATTTTCCAAAGCCTACTTTAATAAACAATAGCTAGCATCTTTATCGAGTAAAACCTCAAAACATAAAAAGTTATCGATTTTTTTTTCGCAAATCTATTTTGTAGTTAAAGAAAGCTTGATAATATCAGACGATAATTTAATGTCTAATAACTACTGTTAAAGAAAACTTTATTAAACCAAACGACTGCATATATCTCTATTCATAATAAAGTGAATGTGTGTGTGTGTGTTCTGACATATCGTTTGAGCTACCGTTACCAAATTTGGCAGATAGATATTTTGGCAAGAGGAAATGTGTACCAAAGAGTAAAATTTTTTAATATTTCAATTATTATTTAATCATTTAAATATTAGGCTGATTTTCTGAATGTTATTTTTGTTTCAGAGACTTTGTGATAATTTCTGCAAATGTTATTGCTCAAAAATAAATTTTTTAAACTTCAAAAACAAATTTTTATCCTGTTCAAAGACCTCGATTAAATTGTCGTATACATTTTTCTAAAATTTTGATAATTTTTAAAAATATTTTTCGCCTGATTTTCAACAATAATATGTTGTTACTAAGAAATTCAAACAGCTTTCTTCACTTCTTTTTATATTTAATCGTTTAATTATCTTCCATCGATGAAAGCTACAAAAATAGGGGGGGGGGGGATTCTGTCTAATAATAGTTTACGAGAATAAAAATTTGGCTTACAACACAGTGGTAGTTAGTAAAAATAATAGATCAACCGGGCAATTAAGTTTTTATTATCGTTATGATGTAAGATAGCTGGCATCCGTTTTGAAAGTTTGGAGAATACACAGAACATACGTTACGTTATTAAAATAACGCCGATTTTAAGTCTAATAGTTTGGTGCTTAAAGACACTTTGTTGACGCGGACATCAGCAGGAAGTTATGTCTAAGACATTTAATTTTAATTACCTACAGCCACTGTTTCCGGCTAACTATTGGCTATCAAAGGTGTCCAGAAAATAAGACACAGTTCTCTCTTTCCAAGTTCAGTCGTTGTGTTTTTCCCTTTGTAATTGTTTGTGTGTTATATTCTGCGCCATCATCAATCGTCACCAAGTTTTTCATAAATATTCGTACCAGAGATAAGCTTACCACCAAATGAGTCTTCGTCATATATCTTTTTTAAAGCATCCGACTGCGTTAAAAACATTAGTTATCAAACAAATTGGCGAATGTTTTTTGAAATTAATATTTCTTGTAGTTCAGGCTTTCCTCTTTCCAAAACGTTTTATCGTTTCTAGGAAAAGGAAGACCTGACTTATCACCCAAGATCACATTTTTCAATTAAAATGTGTTTTTAACTTATTTTCACAAAACTTTAATTTTCATCAAAATTCTCCGCCGTTAGCATATCTCAAAAACTAATGGAGGTATTTAAATAAAAATTCCAGCTTGCGTTTTAAATAATATAGGCAATGAAATGAATCAAAAGTTTTGTTGGTGAAATACTTTTTTATTTATAGGTATTTTTAGTAAAATAAAGATGTAAATTTGTGGAAAAATGCACATCAACGTATATTTTTATTCATAACTTTTTTACATCTCAAACTTTTTCTCAAAATTTGGTTTGTTTCATTCGTCATTATATTATATAATTTGTGTACAACGAAAAATAGGATTGATGTATTATAATTTTGTGTACAGTGTTAACCCTTTTGGTTAAATTTCATTAAAATTTACTACAAATTTTCCTATTTCTCAAAACATATATTTCCATTTTTTTTTTAATATTTACAGTATTTTGAACTATAATTGACAATACGTCTAAAAATCATAGTTTAAATAGTTTTTTTAAAAATCCAATTTTTCAAAAATTTTCCTTCGTAGGTAATCGGATACCTTAACGGAAAAATAATATATATATATATATATTTAATAAATGGCGTGGAAATCATTTTTTATTAATTATTGTTTGAAAAATTTCTTTCAGGAAACATTAAAGTTGTCTAATGTATATACTTAAACAACATTAGATGAGCAGATAAAATTGTTTAGAAAATTGTTATGAGCACCACAATGATAATATTTATTTGCACATGAGCGAGAAAAAATTATTTCTTCCCTCATGTCATCAATTATATTCTGAATTGTAAGTATTCATGAAAGTCGAAGACATAATTCTTCTTCTTTTTTTTTAATTGCCTCACTAATCTTTCATCTAATTGAGCGTGTGTCAACGCTTAAAGATAATAAATCTTAATTACAAGGATGATTACTCAACTTTCTCTCATTGAATAATTAAAAGAAAAATACATAAAGAATTTTGGAGCGTCTTACAGCGTTTTCTGACACAATCTATTTTTGCTTAGCCGGAAATCGCAATTATATTATAAATGAATAAATTACTTTGATAAAAGCATGACAATTTCCATTTAATACTTCTGAGTTACATTTTTAGTCATAACTTATTAATTATATCGACTCTGTTGAGGAGGTACTAGTAAATCCCAATGGAACAATCATGCTGAAAAAAACAATTTAATTATTTTGTTGCTTAAATGAATCTTTTTTTTTTACATTTTAGTTCTAAAGAAGAAAGTATTTGCTTTTTACCTGTCAGAAAACAAACGATAATTTAAAAAGAAAATATTAATTCTGGTAGAGTTGCTGTTCTATTAAGAATTTTTTTTAAGTGAAACTGGTTTTTAATTTTAAAAAAAAAAAAACATTTTCTTAGTAAATAAAATATTACAGCTGTTATTTATTTATTATTTTTTGATAATCTTTTCGTCTTTCACTTCATATTAAGATCTTTTTCATCATTTGAATGAATTTTGATTTCAAAGGCGTCCATGAATTTGTTTTTTAATATATATTTGCAAATATAACACTGTGATTGATTTTGGAACTTATTATAATTTTCTCTCAACAACAAATGTGTTTTGGTTATTTCGATAATAGATAATAGGGGGTTTTTTTTTTACTTTTCTGTATGTGAAGTATATAAAAAATTTGTAATTATTTTTAAAAATCGCTCGTCGCTTCTCGCTTGTAAATAAACATGCCTGCTCCTGCATGATGAAATAAACGACTTAAAAATAGTAAAAATTACTTCAATGTCTTCGAACTGCAATCTACTTCCAAAATTTTAAATCTTTACACACACTTACACATATGCATAATCCCTTCACTCGGTAAGTGTGAAGACGCTGAAATCTTTAATTGTCAAATGTCAAATACAGTTAAATAAAAAGAGGCCATTGCATCGAGAAATATGAGATCATTTTATAATGAAGCGAACATGAGCTAGTTTAAGATTAAAAATATAGCGATTATTTAAGATTTAAATTAAATTTTTAAAATATAATTCCTTTCTCTCTCTCTTTCCACACACACACACATGTAGAATTCATTGGATTTTTTTTTGAAAACTCGAATTAACGAGATAAATAAATTGTCTCCCAAAGATAAGAACTATTTTATAATCTATACTTATAATAAAGCTCAATGTGTGTGTGTGAGTGTATGTGTTGGCGCTCTACAGGTCAGACCGTTGGACCTACAGCTACCAAATTTGGTACATGTATACCTTGGAGGTTGGGAATGTGCACCTCGGAGCCCTTTTTTCGAATTTTTAATTAGAATTAGAATTAATTAAAATTTAAGCGAAATTTTGAAGTTTTTCCGCTATAACTTCCGAAAATGTTGTTGCACAAACATGATTTTTATATCAATTTAAAGATTAAAAAATTAGCTCTCTAACAGTATCAATTTTTCAATTTATAACATAAGCTTCTATTTTTAATGAATTTTTAAAGAAATATTTAACCCATGTTTTTATCGCGTGACTGGATAAAATAAAAGAATGTCGGAAGTTCGAATTAAAAAAATATCAGCGCAAAATAAATCTAAAGAAATGCTACTTTTAACACGTGACTGGATAAAATAAATATAAAATGTGATATTTTCTTTAAAAAATGCAAGGCAAAGGATTCTATGAACGTTTGCAATATTTAAATCATTAATTGAATAAATTATCTTTATTTATACAGGATATGTATTCAAATTCCTTTCCAATGGCCAATTTGTGAAATATTATTAATAGGCATATATATTGTTTAATACTATTTATTTGATCTAAATGAAGTAAATAATTACATTTTATGTAGTTTGAGTCAAACAATGCATTTATGAATAATGAGTTTTAGATTTCTTCATACTTTGCTCTGTGAGCCATATTTTACAAAATAATTTTATTAATATTTTAAATAAAAGTTGCTACATCAATCAGTCTTCTAAATCAATAATTAAAACTGACTGATTTATAAAATGAAAGAATATTACCAGGAAAACGCGTTCTTTTAGAACTTTCAGCCCATCATCTTAAAGCAAATATTAATTTCAGGCCAATCGATGCCCGGAGTTATTTCAAGGCTAATGAATGTGATTCAATTGAAAACTTTGAACCCATTACTCATGGCGAACCAGCTGGTCGCCAAAGGGGGCTAGTTCATAATAATATTCATTAATAATATAATTCATAATTCTTTATAATATAATTTGAATTAACGTTTTGATCTATGTGTCTGACAAACTGACATAATAACATTCAGCAACTGATTTGTCTATGACTTCCTCAGTCCAGCTTCCTAGTCGGGCATCCGCCACTGAATGAGCAGAATTTTTATTAATTGCTTTATTTAATTTGTTTTTTTAATAATCTTTTAACTTTAAACGATAAATTTTTGCATGTATATAAATTTCTTCATGTATCTCGTTTACGGCTCCAATTATTTAGATCAAATTGTATAAAGTAAAGTTTTGCTTTTTAAGTTTAGCTGAATAAATGTTTTTCCCGAAAAATGCGATTCTACATACATAAATTTTAACTGAATACTGACTTGTGGCTTCACATGCCAAAGCGTATCAGAGAAGGAGCAGTAGCCAGTGAGTTGGGGTCGATCTTATTTTAGCCCATCTTTGGCGAATAATAAGAATTTTTTGGCTAAAGGTAAGAATTCTTTTTTCTTAACCTTTGAATTCAAATACTTTCGATTTGGCGAGATTTTGAAAAAGTCGCCAGAGGTGGGCTAAAATAGAATTTTACCGTGAGTTGGACTCCAATGCAGTTTATACACGATCCTGCTTTGCAATTTAATTAGATTTCGCTTATAACTTTAAACGAGCTACAGGATAGATGTTATTTACGATTTTACAAAAAGAGAAAGAAACTACCCAAGCAAGGTTTGGTTGCCAGGTTCTGGGAGTCTAAATGGTTATTAAGCAGACAAAATCAAAAAATACAGTTCAAATATTTTAATTGAACGAAAAATTTCTTAGCATTTATAAAAGCTCACAAAACATCCGAACGAATCTCAAAAATTCAATTGCATCAATAAATTCTCAGTTTCTTTCTTAGAAATAATTAATAAAATTATTTTCAAAAAAATTAATACAGATAAATTTTAATATTTTTTAATTACTCATTTTCCTTCTTAGTTTGATATTTCATTATAAAAACGGCAAGGAAATCATAAAAATAATTGCATGGAATCATTGTTTCTGAGGAATTGATTTTAAAATTCCTCAGAGTTCAATGAACAAGGTTATTGCGCAATGTTCCGACCACGCCGGTTCTTTTTTTTTTTTTTTCTTTATTTATTTCCTCCTTATTCATAGTTATTGAATTTATCTCAACGTATTTTGATCCCAAAGTTCTTTTGGAAACGTGAATGTTCATACGTGGTTATCTGTATTCTCAAGTACCTCGTGTTGAATCAGATCTATTGTTTCAAAAATTTTGCTCAAATTGTGGAAAGATGAAGTGCGAACACTCATTGGCAAATTTCCGAGTACGTCATCTTGACTCTCGTTGCATTAACCTATGCGCATGCGTGGCGCGTGGATGAGGATTTTATGTTTTATTTTTTTTATCCTTGCCGATGTGATGATATTTTGTTTTTGTCAGTCCGAGAGAACTGGCTTTTGAACCAAGGGAATTCTATACATCCGGAAATAAAGCATTTGTAACAAATTCTTGGGAACTTTAATGGACCGAAATTTTTGCAGAGATAAATTTTTGGTAAGTTGTTTTACATTTTCTATTATTTGAATTATAAATTTTTCATGCATGATCTTGCGCTTCCATGTGCGTAAAATTATGTCAATTTTGGAGAATGTCTTTTATAAATGAAAATAATTTTTTTTAACATCTGAGTCGCTTGGAACTTGATTGCGTATGAATTTTAAATAAAGGGTTTTCTTTTATTTACTGGAATATATAAATATGCGAGAATGTTATATTGTGAAATATCTTTATATGACTTAAAATTTCAAATCAGATATAAAATATTTTCCTTAAACATGAATTTAAAATTATCTGACTGTATAAATGTGAAATGCGAATACTCATTGGCAAATTTCCAAATTTTGTACTACTTGGTTCATTTGTCATATTCTGAATTTTAATATATTAAAGGTTACACCAAAAAATTTATATAAATAAATATTTGTTACTAAAAAAATTATTTTCATTTAAAAGAATATATATTTGTAATAGAATGAATGAAATGTACTGTATGCCATGATAGCTATAGCTTAGAGCTGTTTAAATTTTGTATCTAACCTTTTTTTAAATCTTTTTTTAATATCAAATCCTTGATTGATCTCTCTTTAATAGTATTCTTTTATGCCTGCTAAAGAAATTAACACTGTAAGCCTATTTACTTTGTTTATTTTAAAATCAAATAAAATTAAAGAACATGATCATTTGGTTAAAAATAAAGATATTAATCTTTAAAAAATTTTTGAATAATAAAATTTAAAAAATAAGTATGAAAGAATTTTTACTAGTTTAGGACTGTAGATATTACAATAACTTAAATTTTCTGTAAAATTTAGGCTCTTTTAAATCTTTACAGATTCAAATGATAAAGTATTAGAATTCTTAATCACTATTATCTGCTAATGTGGAAGGTTTTACATATTAATAATTTTCTACAAAAGGAAAAATAAATTAATATTGTCTGGAAAGGATTTTAAAGATATCTTTATAGTCTTGTGTAGTTTAATTTATTCATTTTTTTTTTATTTGTAGGATTTGAATCAGTCTTGGTATAATCAGGTTCCAGAATTTTCAACATGTTTTGAAGACCTTATTCTTGTCTCATTACCTTGTTTATTGTATAGTTTCATTCTTTTTGTTAATTTATTGCTACTTCCAAGGCCTGTAATTCCAAATCCACTACCATGGACTTGGTTAAATATATCAAAAATAGTAAGATATTGCATAATTTTACTTTGTGGATTTATGCTTATTATTTTGATTTATATAAAATTAAATTTTTTTTATTTATTATATTCATAAATTGCATTATGAATATTAAAAATAAATAAATGAATGTCATATGATTATATTTTTTAAATCTAATCAATTAATAGTATCAAAAAATATTCTTAAACTAAAAATTCTTTGAGCTAATGCTAACTTGTAATTAATTATATTTATTTGTTTTGTACAATTTTATCTATTTCCCTATAGTTGTATATAGTGTATGAAAGCCGAGAAAAAAATAATTATATGATGAAAAATATTCTTTGAATTCCTACTTTTAAAGTAATTCTCTCCAAAAAACTGATTCATAACTCAAACAAACATTACTGCACTTCTTCATTAAATATTTTTTATTATTATTAAATATCACATTAGTAAAATAATGGCAAATATAAAAATATTTATTTATTTATTTTACATTCATTTTAGCTAGATAGAAAATAATTAAGTTAAGAGAAAACAAAATCCCTATTTCGATTGATGTATTATTGCATTGCTTAATACAAACTGCTGATTGAAAGAACTATATTTTGAAGTGTTTGTTGACTGGTTGATTTATGAATATAATACAAAATATTAGGAAGATTAAATATTTTAATGCTGATATAAATTAGATGTATAAAAATGAATTACTTATTTAAAAGGGAAATTTTGCATTTTCATATTAAAAATTATTCATTGCGTAAGGCATAATACTATCATATAATGTCAGCTGTGAAAATAATTGAAATCCAATCTCTTTCTGTTTTATGTTTCTAATTCTGCCGTGTTATTTTCTTAAATGAAATTTGAATAGAAGTTGGTTTGAAATAAAATTAAATCAAATGTCTTTTGCATTTCTCCTAACTATTAGTTCCTTTAATGAAGTACATTTTTTTTTAATTATTAACAGCACATTTCTTTTTCAATATATATTCATAAATAAACATGCTTAAAGTTATGATCCAGTCATTTGATCATTATTTTTATCCAGTTTTTAGATAAATAAATTGTGATCCAAATATTGTTTGAAATAGCAATACTTACTGTGGAATTTAAAGGAAATTATGTATTTTTCCCCCAATTTAATTATTTCTATAATTTAATCTTTTATGGAAATCTATTAGTAAGCATATGAGTGAAGACAGATATGATGTATAGCTCATGAGCAGAACACATCTTTTTCTGCAGCTTAGATTTGAATTATTCATTATAAAGATTAAACAGATGGCCATGTTATTTGCTTCTTTTAGAATAATTTCTGGGAATTTTTTTGAAGCTATTCTGTTTGTTAAGAATATTTAGGAAATAAAATCCAATTGTAATAAAAAACATTTCAGATTTGTTAAATTGGATTATAAAGAGAAAAAAAAACTTATTTAGAAGACAAAAAAGGTTTCATATTTCCGTTGTCATAACTATTATTTTTGTGAATTTGTGTTAAATTAGAATTAATATTTATTAAATTAAATATTATAAGTTCTTTAAATTTGAAAAAATGCTTTATAGTTTCTCTGACAATTTAAAATTTTGTTTAAACATACTAGTATAGAAAAAGAAATTTG
>JAPMOQ010048992.1:676199-698731 GCA_026543055.1 Argiope trifasciata
TAAACAAATAGAAAATTGTTATAAAGTATCTGTATAAAAGCAATAATCGCCTTATATGTTTAGAGTGTCTAATTTTAATCTTGTTCATGTGTCTAGATGTCTGTTTCTCATTACTATATTTGTGTCATGTCTTTCACTTGAATGCAACATCTTCACTAAAGAAGCATTAAATCACTGCTTCTTCTTTTTTCTGCCATCTTCTGAAGAGGCTTTTGTCAAGACTTGTGATGAAGTTAGAATTCTTTTTAATGTTATTTACACATGGTTGTTAATTTAGCATGATTATATTTATGTGCTGACCTACAGTTTATAAATTGTGACATATATAATTAAAAACTGTGCAAAACATTCCAGCTTTATTTATTTAAAAGATTTAAACTTTAGCCTAATAGTTACATGTTAAATGGTAGGCATTCAATCAAAAAAGATTTATAATAATAATTATTATTATTTATGGATTCATAATGAAACATAATCAAAATTCTTAGCTTTTTTTTTGTTGTTGTTGTTGTATATTATTACTCAAAAAGATTTTTAATACAAATTATAGTTGTTAAAAATAAAAAAAATTATTCTATTATGCCATTATGTTTCCTCATTTTTTTTCCTACATATATTTTTAGGCAACTTTTATGATAATTACTTTTTTTTTATTAACCTTACTTCTCCGCACCTGCATTATATGCATTTTGTGTGCTATATGACTTTGAGTGAATATTAAAAATAAAATGGAGATAGATAAGTGAATCCTAAAACATTTTTATTTCTTGATGTTTCTATTTTAATCTCTTCAAATATCCTGTCACTTTTTCAAAATTAAAAGAGTTTATCTGTTTTAAATTAGAATAGTTCTTATTCTGGATAATTTATGTCCATTCTTTTTAAATGGATGAAAATTATGTATCTGCATTTATTCTAAACTATTTTCTTTTCACTGTTGATAGCTTAAAAAATTATGCCCCTTGGGGGGGGGAGAGAAAAAAGGTTTTGTTAATTACTCCATTTTCTGCTTTCAGAATTTAGCCATGGCAAATTCTGCAAGGAAAGATTACAACAGTGGTACTTTGATGAGTTTGTTGACTGTTGATGTGAAGAGAATACAATGGTTTACTATGCAGTTTGCAGCCTTGCTGATAGTACCATTTAAAATTGCTCTTATTATCTATGTAATGTGGCAATATATTGGGATATCAACTTTAGCTGGTGTTGCAGTCATTGTTGTCCTATTCCCATTCAGCTATTATGTGTCAAGAATTGGCTGGAAATATAATGCAAGTATTGTTTGTTTTTTTCCTTGTAAACAAATATTGAAACAAAGTTTTCTCTGGCATAAATTTGTTATTGCTAGTTATTCAATGTTTCTGATTTTTCTTGCTATAAACTGTTATTCTTTTGTTGCTTTAATTTAAACGAGTATGCACCCAAATTTCATAAAAGTAAACTAATTTTTCCTGGCACAATTTTTTAAAGAATCCATTATGTTATTATCTATGTATTTTATTTTTAAGAAAAAACTATTTTTCCAAAATAACACATAGTATGTGAAAATTCTGTTAAGTGAAGGGAAAAAAAATGATGAATCTCTATATTTTCAAGATTTTTTAATAGAAAAATTTTTTATGTAAAAAATTATTTGATATTGACTGGATACAAATTTATGTCTAAAGTGCACTATTTGATCAAATTTTCCATTAAAACTTTTCCCATCTTTTTCATTACTGTATTCTGAAACAGTTTATATTTTAATTGATATTTTTCTCACTTGTTTCATTTCACATTTATAAGTCAGATTAAAATAAAATTGGTACCTATTTCCTCTTTGTAATATTATACAGGAATGTGAACCAAGCTTAGGTGATTAAATGAATTTTCTATAATAAAAAATAAGACAAAATAGAAATACTTGTTTCAGAGTGTAAATAACCCTTAAAACAGCTATTGAAAAATTAGAATTTTTACCTTAAAAGGTTGGATTTGCTGCACTAAATTTTTTCAACCCTACAGTTTGATTGGCCTAAATCAGAACCTATTAGGTGAAATTTGTAAAATATTATGATAATTATATTATTTTCAGTTTTAAGCAAACTTATAATCCTTTTGGCAGGAATTTTTTTAATTCTTGTATTATTATTTACCTTTCTGAATGACAGTTAAGTAAAATGTAATATTTATTCTTTATCATTTCTTTTATTATTGAATAATATTTTGTTACTTTTATTATTCACTTGCCGCCTTTGGCGACCAGCTGGTTCGCCATGAGTAATGCATTCTAAAATTTTCAATTAAACCACATATTCATTAGCCAAAATTTAAGAAATAGTTAAAGTGAAAAGATTGAGTTATTAGTAGTTAAAGAGTCGGTAACTTTATTCGGAAAAACTTTTTGAGTTTAATGCTCTAATAATTTATCGATTATGCTTCCAAAATATTAAAAAAATGTTTTTTTTTCGGTGATATTGCCAAAATGTTAAATATGTTTTTTAAAGAAAGCGAAAAAGGGAAAAAATTATTGAATTAATGATACAGATATTGCAAACGATTATAGAAATATGTCATTAAGTCGGGATTCCAATGCATATTCTGTCTAAATTCAATCAAGTTTACTGTAAATAAAGATAATTTATGGAAATAATGATATTGATATTGCAAACGATCATAGAAACCTTTGCTCTCCATTTTTTTTTTAGAAAATATCACATTTATATATATTTTTTATTTTATCCAGTCACGTGCTAAAAGTTCATATCTTTAGATTTAATTAAGATGATAGTTGTTTTTTCATTCGAACTTCGGCATTCTTTTATTTTATCCAGTCACGTAATGAAAACATAGTTAAAATATTTTTTTTTTAAATTCGTTAAAAATAGAAGCTTACATTATAAATTTAAAAAACCGATACCGTCAGAAAGCTAATTTTTTTATCTTTAAATTGATATAAAAATCATGTTTGTGCGATAATAATTTTGATAGTTATAGCGGAAAAACGTCGAAATTTAGCTTAAATTTTAATTAATTCAAATTCTACTTAAAAATTCGAAAAAAGGGCTCCGAGGTGCACATTCCCAACCTCCAAGGTATACATGTACCAAATTTGGTAGCTGTAGGTTCTACGGTCTGGCCTGTAGAGTGCCAAAACACATACACACACACACACACACACATTGAGCTTTATAATAAGTATAGATAGATAATAATGTGTAATTATTGCTCTAAAAGTGTATTTACTTTATCTTTTTGGCATTAATGGATAAGAAAAATTGGGCTTAAGTCTTTTTTTTTTTACTATGGAATATATTCTCTTGCCCTTCTCTTATTTGTGGATTGTTTGCTAAAGATTCTATTATTTGCTTTTTAATTACAGTATTATATAATTAGAATTCTTTTTTTACTATTATGATTTAATATTTTATGAAAAATGAACATTCTTTACTTGTATAATTGTGAAAAAAATATCAAAGTTGAAACACAGAATTAGCACATTAGATTTAATATTTACATTTATTTCTTCTTTAATTAGTTATATTTTGCTGTTACTTAAATTCCATGATTATTTCAAACTATATTATTTTTAGAATTATCACTTCTATTTTGCAAAAAAAATGGAAAAAAAAGATTGACGGAATATATATTTCTAAATGAAAAATTACTCTTCTGTACATAGCAACTTCTTCATTTCAAAATTTTGCATTTTAATATAGACTTTAAATAAATATAGAGATTTCTTCAAAGACAGAAATGATTATTCCCGTTACACTGGAATATGTGAAAGAAAAAAGTAGAGATCCTAATCAATTTGATTTAATTTCTCTTGTGGTTTTGCTTGTATTTGGAAGTAATAATTTGCTTGATATTTTATATTTTTTTTCTACAAAAATAACTTGTTTTTTGGGATACTGGTTTTATCTCTAAACCCTCAATTTCTGGAGATGGGGAGTCAATGTTTTTGGACAAAAGTCAAACCTCTAACAGAAAAAAAATCCCTAATTTGAATCCCTGCCTGAGGATGGTCCTTGAGGAAGTCTTCAGGCCGAATTCGTCATTTTTCTTTTCTTTTTGATTCTTTTGCATTAAAGTTAATATTTTTTTATAATATAATTAAATTCATCCTTGTGTTAGTGGTAACAACATTGGCTCTTTCTGAATGCATTACGTCTTTTATTAGTTGGGTTCAGAAAAAATGAATTTTTAATTTAAATTTCATAAAGATGGCTTTTTTTATTAATTTTTGATTTGATGTAGACAAATTGCTATTAGTGAATAAAAATATTGTTATCATATGAAGCAAAAAAGTGAAGATAATAAACCAAATAATGTTATAATATATTTTATAAGAGCAGAAATGTATTAAAAAATGGAGTTCATTTTCTATAACAAGTTAACTCGACAAATTGCAAATTCTTACTGATATTATAAAATCTAATTATATCTTCTAAAATCTATACAGCTATCAAATTTTTCAAATGTTTATATAAATGATAAACATGTCATTTTTTCTGTATGTGTATATGTAGATCAATTCATTTTACTTCTTTAAAAAATGCTATTAACTTGTTATTTAATGCTTTTGTTGATTAAGTTATTGAGATGATACATTTGTCATTTAAAGTAACTAAATATAACAAATTAAATATACTTGAATAAAACGCAGTTTATTTACATTGTAGAAAAAATATTAAAATTTAAAATCAACAAGGTATTACTTTGTCCTGAAGAATCATCTTTGATTAATAAGAGTTCCTCTAAATATTTAACTAATTAAATAATATTCCAATATACAAATAAATTATGTTTGGATATCCTTAAATACCAACATTCCAGGTAAAAGATATTAAAATAAAATTGCAATTCTCTTGAAATGTGTAACATATTGTAAAAAAAACAATCTAATAAAATTCTTTACATTTTCAGGACAAACAAATGGAAGCAAAAGATTTCCGCTTGAAACTTATGAATGAGATTCTCAATGGCATAAAAGTAAGAATTTTTCCTGAATGTACTAACTGTTGTTAATTTATATGTTATTTATGTTCATATTCAACTTTTCCACAGATTTTGAAACTGTATGCTTGGGAAATACCTTTTGCTGGAAGAGTTTCCAAAGCAAGAAATAATGAAATAAAGTGGATTCGTTATTCTTTTTTCGTCTATTTAGTGACAGGATTTGTCTATAACTGTGCTCCATTCATGGTAAGCATTTTCTTTATTTTTGCAATTAAAGAAACCTTATTATACCCATCTTGTTTTTATTTGCCTTTATTCAATGTGATTTGTTTCATGTGTGTAAATGTATAATTTATTAACTTATTTTCCCACCTATTACTGGAAGAAATTTTAATATGTGAAATTTTAAATAGTCATGACCTCCAAATGACTTACGGTGCCTTCATATTTCTTGAAATCATCATTTAATAAATTTAAATTAATATTTGAGCTGCATTAACATTACTGTTTCGTTGTGGATTTATGAAAGAAACTGAATTTAAGATACATTAATATTACTAGTAATGAAATATAAGATTATTAATGAAGCAAAAAATTTAAAAAGATGTGCTTTTATTAATGTATTAAAAAGTAGAAAAATTAAAAATAATATGAATTTCAAAACAAAATGTTATATGTTGTAATGCTTTGTAAAAAATAATATTATAATCAAGTTCAATTAATTGTAAATATATAAAATGGAATTTCTGAGTATTCAATAAAAATGGTAAACATTTAAAGAATGCCATTAAAATTTCAACTTTCTTAATAATATTTATATCTACTATACCTAAAACTGTTGCAGTTTTGCTCTATCATTTTTTTTTTTTTCCTTCTAATTTTTATATCAGTACATCATAAAAGTGTTTTAAAACTTTTCATTGGCAAACTCAAAAGTCACCATCTGCCTATTTTTGCATTCAAAAGAAATTGTTTTACTGGCAGCCATTCTAACATATGTTACTCTTTAAATTTCGAATATTTGAAGTAAAATATATGAACACATATAATAAATATATATTAGCTTATATAATGAAAGTAATATATATTATTACATATACAGTACATAAGAATTGTTTTAAATATGTATTGTTTCCTTGCATAGTTATAAATGAGATTCACAGATATTTTTAATGGATTCCAAATTTATGGTGAATTTGACAAAAAGCATAAATATTTAAGAAAGTATAAGAATAGTGATGATATTTCTATTAGAGACACGAGTTCTATCCTGAAAATTCATTCTTTATTAATACACATCTGATTTAATAATTATTGTAATTTTAGTAAACATCAACTAAAATAAACTGCTTGAATGTGTGGGCAAAAATTTATAAGTAACTTAATTTGATTTTTTTAATTCAAGCTGAATTTCTGTCAGTCCTTTTAACTTTGTAAATCTCTTTAATGTATGTAAAATTTAAACTATTTTCTATATGAATTTGCTTTTTGCTTTTTTTTTTTTTTTTTTTTTTTTAGATATCTATTGCAGCTTTTGCAACATTTTTATTGATGGATCGTAATAATGTTCTGAGTCCTACCAAAGCTTTTGTAACTTTAACCTTAATGGAACTGTTAAGATATGCTCTTTTTGAATTACCTGATGCTGTTGCTGATCTTATACAGGTAATTAGATTTTAATTATTAAACACTTTACTTTTGTTCTCTATTGGTTTAGTTATCTCAGATTAATCAATAATTTTTATCTTTTCAGTTCAATATTTCCTTAAAACGACTAAGAAAATATTTTAACTGTGAAAATAAAAATGAAAAAGTTGTTGGATGCAATCCTTTAAAAGGTAACTTTGCTTATCATTTTTGACAGAATTACAAAATGAACTGCTAAGTCATTGTTTTAATTTTTAACATAATTATTAATTGATAAATCAGAGGTTGTAAATATTTCACTGTGTAATATTTTTAATGTAAAAAATGAATTTATATAAAATATTACAAAAAATGAAGAGAAAAAAATTTCACTAATCAATAAGGCCTTAAAATAAATAATTTTTACTACCTTTTTTTATTGACTTTTATTAATTGTATTTTTTTTCTCCATTTTCATCCTGAATCTAATCTGTGCAGGATCTACATGTTATACACTCATTTCTCTATTTTTAGGTGAAAATATGTCAGTGTTTCATGCCAATTATATTAATAAACTTATTTTAATCAAATGCACTTCAATTAGTTCTCATTCTGTTTCTTTTATACATTGTCATTGACTATTAACAATAATTTATTTTTTTACTTAAATTTTGCAATTATTATTTATTTATTGTGCATGTGTGTGTATGTCAGAGATCATATTGTCGTTTCTTTTTGAAATTTAAAAAAAAAAATCATAAATTGTTTCTTATACAGTTATGCTTTATGCATTTTTCATCTGACCTCTTTTGTTTTATGTTTAAGTAATTGGTCCTAATTCATGTCATCTTAAATTAAACCTTATGTTTAATCATTACTTCATCTTGCACCAATAAACATTTAAGATTACCACCATTGGGGAACTAAATCTTTCTCCTTTATATCTTTGTACTTTCGACACCTGGTTTTAATAATAATAGCTCTTGAGTTTTTCTTCCTTTGGTCAAACTTGGAAAAATAATCTTAAACTCCCTTATGCACTAGTGGGACACTTGAAAATTTGTATATACAAACCTTCCAAAATTAATTAGATTAATAACATTGGAATAATAAAAATTTGTTCTTCAATCTTGTAATAAATTATTTTATTACAAGAATTATACATGGAAAATTGTGCAAAAATGCTAAAATGTGTTTCTAATATCCAATAAAATATTGGAAGAAATAATTCATTTTAAATGCTGACGAACAACTAATCTAGAAATGGACTTGTAATAGAAATGTACAAATTTCATGCTATTCTTTTTGAAAAATTTCATTTCGGCTCATCTCTTAATAGTTCTTTCAGATGATTACTTATGACAGAACAAGATACATATTTTTTTTCTGTTTTTCATATAAATAGATAAATTTAAGCATTGCATTAAATTTCCCCTATTTTTATATATTGATTTCAAAATATGAGGTACATTGATTAAAATTTATTTAAAACTATGGTTTTTAAAAAAAAATTAAAATTTGAAAAAAAGATCTTTAAAACAGAAAATTATTGGGTGTGCTTTAATTAAATCTTTTATGTTGAACTTGAATATTTTAAAAAAATCAATCTTAAACAACAAATTGTCATAAGCATTAAAGTGGTGCTATTTTAATAACTTTAACTATGTCAGTTGGGCATATGAATCATCCTTATAGGGTCTTATTATATTATTGTATTGTTAGGAATGTAATTGTTCAGTTTAACTATTTTTCAACTTTTGCAGTATCTCTTTTATCTAAATAACCTTTTTATACCTCATGTAAAAATTATGCAATTATTATTTTGAACTCTTATACCTTGATCTTCAGGAATGGAAGAAAAATACATTTTAAATATTATTTAAAATGATAAAAACTGCATTAATATTTGAATTTTAGTGCAACTATGAAATTTTTTTGTTAAAAATTATGCAAAAATATTTTTTTAATACTTGAATTCATAAAGAAATTTTTAATAATTAAACTAGTATCAGTAAAATACAATTTTACAAATGTATTAAAATCAGTTTTAGGCAATATTTTTGAGTTCTTTTCGAAAAAAATTCTAAATTTATAATAGATTTTTAATTTAATAAAACTTTAATAGACTTTTGAGGTTTACAGTAGTACCCACCAAAATAATGTGAAATTAGTTTGCTCTAGAAAACACGACTAGTAAAATGGCAAAATGTGCACAAACACACTGATTCTCTTTTATTCATTAAAGGAGATTAATTACATCACTTTATCAATCAATAGATTGGCAAAGCACATCCAAAAGGAGCAGCTTTTAAAAAATCCATCAATTGTTAGCATATTATTATTTTTAAAATTGCTAACTTTTCATGTAGGTCTTCATAAAAAGTATTGATTTTCTTTGACAACCAGATTAATCATTTTGATTTTGCACAGTATACCTTTGAACTGGGAACTTTTTGAATTTCCTATCAATTGAATAGGTATGTGATTGCATAATATTTCAAATGTATTCATTATGTTAGCTTTATGTCAATAATTCACACTACAAAGCATTTTTTATTAAAAAATTTTGTCCATGCGATTAGCAGACCTTTGATGAAATATCTAATCATTAAAAGTTTGTCACAGGAAATGAAAAATGGCAGAATCAGTACTATGTTTAGGATTGGGAGACTCAATCATGTTCCCCATACACACACACACTTAACACGTTCACTGCCACTACCCAAGCCTGATATCAGGACCATCTATCTAATTAGATGACCCCCTTCTTTGCTATCTTTTAACTGTAGTAGAGAAGGTGTCATCTAATAACATAGATGGTTTGGTACAATTACATATTATTTGTAACGCACAGGCGCGTCAGTGGCATCGAATGTGTTAAAACTTTTTTAGAGAGAGACAGATTTCTTTAGAAAATTAGAGTAGAGCAGATAAACATTGATGGATTTTATTTAGAATTTGTAAACTTTCAATTAAAATAAAAACTTTAAAAATCAGTTCTGTAATTGAGGCTTGGAAAATTAGTTCTGTAAGGAGACTAATTATTTTTTAAAAATGCATTTTTAAAATTCTTTTGAAAGGAAAGAATCAAACAAATCAGCTTACCAGTTTGTTGATATATCATTTCATATGATGTGTTCATGTCTGAAAATATATATTTTAGGTGAAGCTATTACTGTGAGAGAAGCTTCATTTTCATGGTCATGCAATTCTGACTGTGTGTTGAAGGATATAAATTTGCATGTTCCTGAAGGCAAATTGATTGCTGTTATTGGACTTGTTGGCTCTGGAAAATCATCCTTACTCTCTGCCTTGTTAGGAGAATTATATAGGAAAAGTGGGTCTGTGAATTTAAAGGTCAGTGTGCAAAATTATATCTTTCCTAATTTGTGTGTATAAACTGGATAACATTTAAGGTATTAACAACATTTCTTCAAAACTAATTTTGTAGGAGTTAATAATTCTTCTACTTTCTCTTTTGATACAACCAGATGGCATTGCTGTGCTAACATAAAAGTATATTTCCCATGATCCTTCTTGGGGGTCATTATTTGATTGTATTTTAAGGGAATGTCATGTTTGTGTGTGTTTTGTCTTGTGAAAGGTGGAACTTAGAAAATAAATAACTGTTCCTGAAACCTGTGTATTATTTTCATCTACCTCATTAAGGTAGTTATAAGGAGTTTTGCTCCTCTAATTTTATTTTATATAATCAAATTTTTATAGTGTCCATCATTTATCACAAAACTATTTCTACATAAATACTCTCATTTAATTTAAGGTAAAAAAATAGTTGTGTTTTGAATTTCCTTTTATTTTATGCTAAGAAATAGCATGTAACTGGGCCATTGTTTTTGTGTGTTTGCTTCAAACTTCAATGGACCATAAAAAAAAGACATGCAGGGAACAAAACAAATATATTATCAAAAGTTTTATACTATTTTGATTACTTTTCATCATAATCGCCATGATGGTTCAGACATTTCTGATATTGATGGATCTCTCTCTCTCACACACTCACTCTAAAAAAAACTGTTGCCATTGATACAAAAGCTCTTTTGAAGCTTTTGATTAATCTGGAAATTGAGATTTCTTTTAAAATAAGAATTTGCAGCTAAAACTAAATGTCTAATTAAACACCCACCAAAGTTATAATTTTGACATGCTAGGGAGTATGGTAGAACAAAAACTACCTTATTTTTTTTTTAAAGTTAGGTAATGGTGTGGAAAT
Source organism: Argiope trifasciata (assembly GCA_026543055.1). NCBI lineage: Eukaryota > Metazoa > Arthropoda > Arachnida > Araneae > Araneidae > Argiope > Argiope trifasciata. The sequence continues at coordinate 686,998 of JAPMOQ010048992.1, forward strand.
TTTTGCTGTTTTCTTATGATGAAACTACAGACATTTTGAACGATTCGGCTACCAGTCTCGCGTCTCGTTCCTTTACTTGCATATGGCTAGGAAGCTAAGGAGATTCGATGTATGCAAGAAAAAGCCCTTTCCTTCACCCCAAAAATGTAATAGAAATCCCCTATACTATTTGGATCAGTTTCAGATACCTTTTGTATAAAGTTTTAACTTAATATTAAACCATACAGGCACTTGATAGTTTTATCTTTCTTGTCTATTTGATAGATCTGACTCTTTATGTAATGAACAGTCGCATGCCATTATCACTGGCACCATCAGAAATCGTTTCTGATGTACTAGAGTTTTTTACCTCTTCTTGATTAAGCTTGATTATTCTCTGTAGTTCTGTAATCTATCTTGCTTCTTCCTCCCTTAAAACACTTGTGGTTACAATATCAATATTACTTATAACCATTTTCCTGTTAGAGTATTGTTGCTTAGAACCTTCCATTCCTGGGGTTTGACAGGGACTTTTTTTAATGCAAATCAGAAATATTAAATAAACATCTAACTTCCATATATCTGTGAGGCTGAAATTAAACTTATCTGATCATTTTTTGTTTTAAACTTTAACAAATTCTTGTATTTAGCGGGATAAACTTTTATCATTTGTGAAATTCTTTTGTTAGAAACTAGGGGAATAGAAGCTCCTTGTCATATTTTTTTCTGTTTGAGGAATTAAAGTGTCGCATATTTCGTTTACAGAAGGATCCTTCCCTGAATCTGCTTTGAGGTTATATTCAATATAAAAATAGCACCGATTCGTCAGTAGAGTGTTCAACTTCCTAGCAAATCACTAAATTTCCAAAAAAAAAAAAAAAAAAAAACCACTCCAATATTTGTCTAATACTAATCACGATTGAGCTATTTTTACACACAGAAAGCACAAACTAACAAATCAATTCCACAATAGATGAAGGGGAGACGCAACTCAATTGAGCACTGCAAAGCTACCGATTTGAAACCAGCTCTATCTTTGTCGCAGATATCCCCCTTACCTCAATAACAATCGCTCTGACAGTGTTATTCCAGTGCAACAGTAAAACTGTTTTTATATTTTTATTCATATAATGAAACTCAGTGTTATGCCAGTGCGATAGTAAAACTGTTTTTACGTTTTTATTCATATGGCTATTCATAATGAAAGCTTTATAATTTTATTCATATAATAAAACTCAGTGTTATGCCAGTGCAATAGTAAAACTGTTTTTACATTTTTATTCATATGACAATTCTTAATGAAATCTTTTTATTTCATGATCGCTGCACGCAAAAATCCTTAAAAGTTGCAAAAAGTGTGTTTTTATGAAATGTTAATGTCTGTGTGGCACCTTAAGATATACTCTAATATTTTTTTATATTTTTTATTAGTCTTATCTATACCAAAATACAGCTTTTCCACACTATTACAAATTAAAAACAAAAGTTGATTTTTTCATTTAAAAAAAAACTTCAAAATGAAGTAAAAATTTCAATTTAATGAAATTTTACTGTGCTTACAACAACTCAAGTTACTTTAATATTTTTCATATTTATAATTTGTTTTAAAATAGGAAAAATAATATAATATAAAATCTAAAATAATATATTTAATTTATTTATAACTTACTTTATTTGGCAACGTTTCCACACTATTCCAAATTTAAATTCAAAAAATGATTGTTTTGTTTTTTTGTTTGTTTTTTTCTTTTCATTTTAACCTTCTGGTCAGTCTACTCATTATTTGAATTCCAGCATCATAGTGAACATGGCTTAGGACTGAATGATTTTCATCTTTATCTTGAATCAAGGGATATTTGGGATAACAATGTATAATTCTAGACTAATTTAGAGCTTCAAAATAATATTAAGGGAGACCCCTTAATATTATTTTGAAGCTCTAAATTAATCATCATTGGTCACAGTTTTTTTTTTTTTTTTTTTTTTTTTTTGAGAAAATATTGGAAACATGATCCTTTTTATTTCTTACTGATGTTGAATAATAACCATTGTAGGTAAAGTTTGGAAATAAATTCATTTTGCTCCCCACCTTTCTCTTTCATTTATGGTCCATCTAAGTGGGGGGAATAAAAGAGGGAAAAAATTCTTATTCTTTATGTTAATCAATGAGGCACATCAACAGCTTGGAGTTACAAATCACATCAGTTGTTAGAGAAGTGCAAAAACTATGTATCTGTGTATAATTTGAAATAAACATCTTTTATTCAAAATGCAATACTAATCTGGGTTTTTTTTTTTAAATTCATTAATAGAATATTTGATTTCACGTGTTGCTCAAAATTATAAGCAGAATATGTTGGAAAAGTAAACTATTATTTTTTATAATAGTGGCAATTGTAAATTAAATCAACAATTTTCTAACCATTCTCTTTTTAGAACTGTCATATTTTATAGATTATTTAATCACTATTTGTCTCACCAAATTGTTATGTTTTAGATACTACCTACCGAGTTTAATGGTATGGTAGCTATAATTTATTAAATTAATCACAGAACTCATTTGAGGAAATATATCAATGAATTAGGCCTTGCAGTTACCTTATTTTTCTTTTCTTTCTAAAGTACTTTAATTTCTGTTTCTCTTTACACCAAGATTACCACTTTTATTAAAATAAGGCTTCATACTGTTTTGACATTGGTAATTGTGCATATATTATGTTATTGGAGTAAAATAATATTTTCTTCTTCTTTTTTTTTTGAAATTGGTTTTATTTTATGCACCTAAACAATAATATCAATAGAAAAAAATTATAGTTAAAACTTGCCCTTTTCAAATCCTTCTTATTTTAGCATAAACTCTTTCTTAATTATTCTGTAAAATAATTATGAAGTTCCGATATTTACTCAGAATATCTTATTTTAAAAATTATTTTTTGTATTACTTTAAATATTTGAGCTCCTTAATGGTGAGTAAATTAAAAGTTTCAATAATTATATTAATTCAAAAGAATCAGTCAGTTAAATAACTTCCATCTTTTTTATTTGCAGGGTACTATCGCTTATGTGCCTCAGGTAACATGGGTTCTTAATAGATCTCTGAAAAACAATATTTTATTAGTAAAACACATGATAAAAGAAAAATATAACAAAATTTTGGACTTGTGCTGTTTAAGAACTGATTTGGAGATTCTACCTGCTGGTGATGAAACAGAAATTGGAGAAAAGGTATCGTGTTATACCAAATGTTGTATATTTTATCATTTATTTACTTATTTTATATTATATTTAAATGCTACTTTTGCGCTGTTCTAATATACCATGATAATGCAAAATATGAAAAAATAAAATTAGAGATTAGTGAATTGTTTTTCACTTTTCATTCAGAAACAGTATACCAAAATTGTGAATACATTTTCTGAAATAAAATAACTTTATTGTAAAAACTATTAAGTAGTATAAAAATAGTATAAGTGAACAGCACAAAAGCAGTTTAAAATTAAAAAGTAATGTAATGATGAATGATAGCCATATTAGTAGGTCCATTGGAAAATCCCTTAGTCTTGGCTAACAGCTGTAGAATTTTGTAGAAATAATAGGCTTAACAAACGTAACTAAGCCTAAGGATGATAAATTGATTGTTTTAGAAAATACCCCCTGTTAATGTAAGTAGTATATTCATATAATGATTTCAGTTTATTTATATTAATGTTCTAAAAATAATTATTTAATAATCACTAAAACCCTGATTTCACATTAATTTCTGAATTAAGCTTATTTTTATTTTCTCACGGTGATTTTTTAAATGTATCAGTTCAAAAGCATGTTGAAAAGCATACCCTTTTCTGAAACTTTAGAAATTCAAAATGTTTTTGTACAATGTGTTCTTTGTTCATTCCTAGCTAATATGCTGCATTGTGCCTGTCATGGATTTTATTGAGAAGTCTGTTATCGATTTTTTTAAAAAAGAATTGTAGTTTTTCCATAATATTCTGAAGAATGAAAATTCTTAATGAATTACATGCATCATTCTTTTTAAATCAAAGTATGTTTTACAAAATTTTCGATAAGAATACCTAAGAAATTCATTACATTGCAGAAGTGCCTAATTTTTTATTTGACTCAAAAGTTTATGCAACATTTCAAAAAGTTTCCAAATGAAATATTATAAAACCGTCATATTAGCATTTTCACTGATGTGATATTCTCTGCTGGACAAATTTTGTTGACCATCAAAAAGGTGACCATAAATATTTTAAATATATTACTTAAATAGTTTAAATTAATTTGATGAAAAATATTATTTAGGTCCTCTGATCACTTATAGTATTTGACAATTATAATCAGGAAATTAACTCTCTAAAAATTTGCATTTTATTCATTTATTTCCTGAATTGTATGTTTAGCTTTCCAAAGTTGCTTAGCAAATCGCAGAATGATTATAAATGAATTTTTCATGTCTGTGAAAATAAAACAAAACAAAATGAGCAACAGCTTGTTATTTATCAAAAATAAAAGTTAAAAATTGAAATTCAACACAGTTACAATAGTTCAATGTGTACTCCTCCAGAAATACAAAGGATATTAAAGCAGTACAGTAGCTCATCCTACATTTTGTTGTTGTTGTTGTTATACTTGATTTGAAGCTTTCAAAAGATGCAGATATGAGCATATGACAATATTTGATTGTCATATTGGGTCTTCATTAAACAACAGTCATTTATTACTAGCTCACATTGATAAATTTAGGATATGCATATTTGCTGTCTTTCAAAACATCAGATCAGAGGTGTGTAATGAGTTATTGTATTGCCTGACTATCACTCATACTTTTGGAAGCGTCTATGATGAATATTTATAACTGTGGTAAATATAAACTTTCAATTATTATTTGTGATTACTAATGTGCAGCAAATTATACTTTGTTTCTTTTCTTTTAATAACCCAGCAAAGTTGAGATATTAATTTATAATCATCCTATTTATTAAAACTTGTATTGTTTCAGGGTGTTAATTTAAGTGGAGGTCAGAAATTGCGTGTGAACTTGGCACAAGCAGTATATCAGGATAAAGACATCTATCTTCTTGATGATCCTTTGAGTGCTGTAGATGTCCATGTTAGGAAATCTTTATTCAATGACATTATTGGTAATAATGGTTTACTAAAGAATAAGGTACGTTACAAAAATAGGGTTTGATCAGAATGTCAAAATTCTTTTTTTTTTGTCTTATCAGCCAGCTATATCTATTTAAATATCTACAGGTATTTATGATTAGTCACCTCAGCTGATAAACTGGCTCTTCAGGAATATTGATTACATTTGATTTCAGATTAAGCATTTAGATATATCTTCAAATACATAATTCCATTATATTATCTGGTATTCAAGACATGTTAATTGTCATTAAGTTATGTTTATCTAGTGCATGGTATGTCTACTTTCAAGAAATTAAACTAATTCCTTAAATTTTGAAATAATTAAGTTCAAATCAGATTTAAAAGAACATTCAGCTTTTGAGGGTTTTTTTCCTCAGTCGATTGACTTTTATTCTACAAAGATATTGAGTTTATAAATGTGATAAATATGCAATGAAGAATAAAAACTTCTATGAAATAGTTTCAACAATAAAAATTATTTCAGTTCCATTTCACCGTGATAATTGCTTTATTATTTTGGTTACCTTTGTTACACTTTAATTTTTTTTTATGAAAGTAAAGATAAAAGGAATTAAAAAGCAATATATATATATACACTGAGGTGCCACTGAATTAGAGATAGCAAAAGATATGCAAATTGTGTAGTACTGCACATCATTTATGCGCAAGGGAGGGGGCTGTGTTAACTGCATATATAGTGCGGACTGTGGTTCTTCTGAATTAGTTTTTGGAATCGCCATTATGGGTAAACTACCTGGTTTAGATGCCTTTGATCGCGGGCAAATCGTAAGGGCTAGACGCATGGGACATTCAATTTCCGAAATCGTCAGACAGCTGGGATTTTCAGGATCGACAGTGTCAAGAGTATACCAAGAATACGTGAATGGTGGGAAAAAAACTAGCAATCGATCTAACTGCAAAGGACAATTAGCCATGACAGTGTGTGGTGAGAGACGGCTTAGTCGTATTGTATGCAGCCAGCAAAGCCAAACATTAACTCAAATTGCCACCCAGTTGAATGAAGGTGCCAGTCGAACAGTCAGTAAACGGACTGTGCTTTGCTCGTTTCACCGTATGGGCTTCAGGAGTCGTCGACCTACCAGAGTACCATTGCTCAATGCTCGCCATCGATCTGCACGTCTTGCCTGGGCAAGAGAACACAGAGACTGGAGTGTAGAATACTGGAAACAAGTGGCATGGAGTGATGAGTCTCGATTCCGACTACTTAACGCCGACGGGAGGTTGAGAATATGGTGTCATCCTCATGAAGCCATGGATCCTTCATGCCAGGTTGGAACTGTTCAAGGGCATGGAGGCTCAATCATGGTGTGGGGTGTTTTTTCGTGGCACTGTTTGGGATCATTGGTGTCTGTACCAACTTCTCTCAATGCAATTCGGTATGTCGAGTTGCTGGGGAATCACCTCCATCCATTTATGCTGTTCTGTTATCCGCAAAGTAATGGAGTGTTTCAGCAAGACAACTGTACCTCTCACAAGTCCCGATTGGCTACTGGTTGGTTGGATGAGCATTCCTCGGAGTTTTCTGTCATAAATTAGCCACCTAGATGCCCAGACTTAAACCCTATAAAGCATATTTGGGATTTTTTGGAACAAGACGTAAAAGGCCACCACACTGCACCAACAAACCTTACTGAACTATGGATAGCTTTAGCCAATAGTTGGCAAGCATTCCCGTAGAACGTTTCCAGAAACTTGTCGAATCTATTCCTCGTCGAGTGGCAGCCGTTATCAAGGCCAGAGGAGGCTCGTTACCAGACAGGTATCCCTAATTCAGTGGCACTTCAGTGTATATATAATGAGGATTTGGTGTAAAATAAAACTTCATGAATGGTTATTGTTATTAAGTTTTTGGTTAAGGTAACCAAAAGCATAATATCATTAATCAAGAAATACAAACATACTAAAATACTTACATAACCAGTTTAAATAGTCATTATTAATTTCTCTATTTGAATTATGTGTCCAATAAAATGAATTAAATATATGGTGATTCATAGATATTTAGATAGAACATTTTATGTAGTGTGGTAAATACAATTGATGTAAGCAATGTATTGATCTTTTAGGAAGTTTCATTGAATATTATATATACATAGTTTTATTGTATTGTATGTCAAAATCCAAAATGTAAGTTTGAATTTTGTATGTTTGCATGAATTATCGAGATAATAATTTAGAGAATAAAACTAATTTGAAGGCAAAAATTAAATTGTGTCATTATAATAATATGTAATTACTACATTTTAAGATCAATTTCAGTTTCTTTAAGATGATTTTTAAAAGAATCTTTCACTGTAGACTAGAATTCTGGTCACTCATGATACATCAATATTGCCTGATGTAGACATGATTGTGAGCATGAAGGATGGGGAAATTGATGAAATGGGTTCTTACAAGGAACTATTAAACAAGAAGGGATCATTTGCCAGCTTCATGGAAGAACACTCCACTCATAAAACAACTGAAGAAAGTGAAGTAACAAATGAAATGTAATTTTCTAAGATATTTTAAGTATTATGAATTTGTTATCGGCTTTTTCATTTAGATTTTTTAAAATTATGATTTTACATATTTTGACACATGTGTTTTCAGATTAAGTATATCTCGATTAAACTCCGGAGATTTCACAAAATCAGCTGATTTAAGTGAACTTGGTGGTGGTGATCAACTACTTATAAATGCTGAGAAGTGTGCAGTTGAAGAAGAAGAAAATTCTAGACTGACCGATAATGAAAGAGTGGAAATAGGAGGGGTATGAGTTTCATCTTTGTTTCATTTGTAAGAATTTTTTTATTTCATGTCCGCAATTTTGTAAATTTGTTATCTTTGCATTTCTTATCTCAGGAATCCTGCAAACATGCATTAAAAAAATGAAATAAATTTATAACCATACAATAATTTAACTTAAACCAGCAAAATAGTTCATTTCGATCACTAGTTGCTTTTATATATAATATAATTTTTTTACAAATTGCTTTTTTAATATTTTTTATAAGTAATTGGTACCATGGCAAAGGTATATATCTGTTTCTGTGATATTCATTATGACATTTATTTGACTGTATTTGCAGCTAGTAAGCAGAACCTCAATGAAGTGGATGTTTGATATTGATATGTCATTAAGAAATATATGATGAGGCGTGAAGTTTTGAGTTTGATCATTATAAGAATTTGATAAGGAATGTCTCATTTAAATATTTAAAATAACGCTGGAAATCAGAGAACTAACCTAAGTCGCTTGCCTTATATTTTAATTTTTATTTCTTGTGAAAGTGTTTTGCCTCTAAATATGGCATGTGTGGTGATTTAACTTCCATCATCTTCCATTTCCAAGATGAGTTTCAAGCACTCTACATTATTCAGTATTCATGTGAGAGGGGGGAGAGCAAGGTCAGCACTCTCTATTCCAAATCATTGCAAGAATTTTTTATTAATTTATTGTTAATATCATATAGAAGCTTCATAAAACTGGTTCTCGCATTTGTAACATCATCACATGATATTACAAAATTTGACAGAATTTGCAGCCTTTATTACTGGACAAATTTTACTTATTTATAGACACCACTGGCTTATCAGAATGCCTTTTGTTTATTATTCAAATTTAATTTAAGTAATACTTTTTGTTGCTAATTCAAAGTTAGTTGGCATGATTAGATTAATACTGTAAATTTAGTTGGGGAACAATTGGTTGTGATGGCTAATATCACAATATATACTAAGCATGTAAGCATTAAAAATTTAATAAATATTTATATTACATTTAAATTGTCTTAAAATTAATTTTAAATCAGGATTTTTTTTTTGTATTTATTTATTGCTGTTTTAGGTTCGTCGACTCATCTACCTAAATTATGTGAAACAAATGGGTATTCCTTTGTTTATTTGTTCTGCCATAGGTATCATGGCATATGTGTCATTTCAAGTGAGTTTCAAATCTTTTTTTTTTCTCGTATATAAAAAAAATTATTGTCATTGTTAAAATATTTTATCTCGAATTTATTTTTTAATTAAGGATTGTTCAAAATGAATGAAGTCCTTTCCTACCCATACCCCCCAAAAATATTCATATTCTTCAACTATGGATAAAACTGTTGCTGGCAATTCTTTTTCTTTCCCTCCCATGTTTTCATTTGTTAAATGTATTAGCAGAATGTCAGTTTCAAAATGATGATAACCATATCTTTACAACCATTAAGTTAGGTGCAAATTTATGAAGTTAATGTTATTCAGCTTACTGAAAAAGTAAGAAAAACCATAACTTTAAAGTATTTGATAAATAATGGCAATTTTTTTAATTAATCAAAAGATATAAGAATGGATACTGATAAAAGAAGTGTTTCAGTATTATTATTGTTTGGACAGATGCATGGATTTAATAGATTTTAATGAAAATAGCATAAACAGGAATTTTTACAATTGTTAAAGCAAAAATTATCCAATTTTCAAAGATCTACAATTCAAACTGATTCTCTCAGAGAAAATTCAAATATGCTGCAAGTTGACTTAAATCTTGATCAAATTACCAAGGATTTAGTGTTCTTCTTAATGAAAGCACTTCCGCAATCGATTAATCTGATACTAACCTCTAGAATACTGTTCTTTATATCTTGAAGTGCTTGAGATCTGTAAAAATGCTATGTAGCAAGGTAGGAAAAGTTTGTCTAATCAGAGAAATTTCTGAATGGACAAACTGGCTAATGCATCAAGCCAAGTATATACTCACATAAAATTCTGTAAATTTCTGAAAAAAAAGTAGAAATTTCTTGATGCCATTGCCAACTATTTTATCATATTTGACACAAAAAGGCAAAAGCATGTAATAAAATAAAATGCAATTATAACCAAAAATACAATTTAACTTAACTAACAACCGATTTTACTACTGTTTAACTATCTTTAAACTGTAATTTTTTAAATATGGTAACTTAACTGTACTCTTTAAATAATGCTTATTGATTATTTTTTTTAACAATTTGACCAGAAGAAATGGAATATTTCTACGATGTTCTTTAGTTTTACCCCTATTTACAGAATTTTTAAACATGTAGATTGTTTTTAATACAATTATGCTTCTATGACACTCTTTCTTATTTAAATCTAGACTATCGTGAATATATAACAGAAGTGTTTATTCCAGATTTAATAGCTGTTTCTTTTTATTTGATTAAGCTATTTATTTATGTTGGGTATTGATGATGCTATGATTCTTTTAGGTAGGTGGGAATATTTGGTTAAGTAAATGGAGTTCTGATGCAACTAAAAATGGGACTCATAACAGTTCCCAGACTATTTGGCGATTATCTGTTTATGGAACTTTTGGTCTGGCACAAGGTATTATGCTATAATCTGTCTTTTCAAATGTTGTTTTTAAATATTAACAAAACTATATTCTTTGAGATTGAAAATTCAGCTCAAAAAATCAACTCCTTAAATTCTTGCCATATAGATTTGAATAACAAATTTGCATATGAAGGCATTTATTATTATTATTATATATGCTTCTATTTGACTGAATCCTCTATACAATGTATTTCTTATCATCTGAGTCAATAAATGTACTTCAGAAGAAAAAAAACTTTATAACTAAATTTTTATATAATTTATACAACTATTGCTGTTATTAATTATATTTAATTCACCTTTTTATCTGGTAATTAATTCATATTCAGTTTGTTTTACATTGAAACATTATGACCTATCCAATTAACAGGTTTAATTTTCCTAATGCATTGATATTCTAAATTTTTTTAAAAAAATATTCCAACTTTTCTCCTATTAGTATTGAACTAGAAAATAAATTTCATTATTTTAAATCCATTAAGCACCTCCTTGAGGAGATTCTATGTGTTGATTTTTCTCAAATATATTTCCTATAGAATTGTCTAAAATAGCAATGATCAAAATTTTATTGTTCTATTAGTTTTAGTTCCTGTGGTGGTGGATATCTTTTGTTTAGTTTTATATTAGCATGTAAAGAATTTTTTAATAGAGATTGGGCATTATGTTTTTTTATTGCGACCAAAAATAATAATACTTAGCTATAGAAAGATAATACATATCCTATAATTTAAATAGAATTTATATTGTATCTCATTTTTTGTTTCAAAATTCAACATTCTTCCTCACTTTAATCTGCTTTAAAATACCCAATTATAATTTTGATAAAGAATAAAATACCCACCAAATATTGTGGAAATTCTTTTTTTTTTTTCAATGCCTATCATTTCTATTTATGTGCTTTGTATATTTCCCAAGAAAATGAAAAGAATTAATTTTTAAATATTAAACCAAAACAATAATTTTCCATATTCATGTTTGTTAGCTAAATTTTGATTTCATTTACTTTCATTTCTGTTTATTTTATTTTCATGTATCTTGCAGTTATATCTTCTGTTTTGGGAGGATTCTTGCTTATTTTGGGGGTGACAAGAGCTTCTGAAAGGTATCACAGAATCATGCTTGAAAGTGTTATGAAATCTCCAATGTCATTCTTTGATACCACTCCTGTTGGAAGAATCATTAATAGGTATGTCTATGGTGATTATTTAAAATAAAAATAAAATACCTAATTATGTAT
>JAPMOQ010048992.1:699131-725215 GCA_026543055.1 Argiope trifasciata
CACCAGTAAATTCTCTCTTAGCACTCTGTACTGTTGTGGATTTTTAGAAATGCTTTGATGTTTTTGTTTGTTCATATCTATATGAGCTATTTTTAATATGCAGTGACTGCATTTTTCTACATCTAATTCCATGCTCTCTTGCAGAATATAATATAATTATCTGTTATCATACTTGTTGGACTTTTTAACAGTACACTCATTGGCTAATTGTTTTCATCACACAAAAAAAAATCTTACCCCTAACATTATTCACTTTTTGTGTAAATAATCAATATATGAAAAATATGTTACATATCTAAAAATCATCTCACTATCACATTAAAATACAGTTTTGAGTTTCAAAATATATATTAATTTCTATCATATTGAAACTCATTTACTGCAGGTTTACAACAGATATGGAAATCCTGGACAATCAATTGTATTACCAAATTGAAGGGTGGTTATATTGTATCTTTAGTGCTGTTTCTTCTTTTGTTATTATTGGAATGAATGTGCCAATCTTCTTAGTATTCCTGCTACCACTAGGATTCATATATTATTTCATAATGGTAAGTTTTTCTTATTTCTAAATGATTTATTTTTATTGAGTTTTGATTTTACATGTATTATACCATCCTGTAGTAGCTGTGAATTGAAAAATGAGAGTCTGAGTGATAAATTATGAAATACTCTAGCATGCAAAGCTTAAGTGATGAAGTATTGTTTGTATTCTGTTAACTATGAAAGTGTAGAAAAGTATCTATTGCTATTATTGCAGTGAAAAGACAATGTATCGAAAATGCAATGCGTTTGCAAATATAGGGCCACAAAGTTGCAGGTAACTCAAAAGAGTGCAAAACGCATGGAGCTAGTGTGGTCATTGCAAGGCAGCTTTTTTAAAATGGAAGAAAAATATTGCATTTTTAAACATTCACTGCAAATGGAAGTGACCTCGTTTTTTAAAAATGGCTTGAAGAAACTACTGAAATATCTTTACACATGATAAAATGATCAAAAACCTTAAATAAGTGTATAATTTGATGAATGTGGCCAATAAGTATGGAATTGAAGAAATTTGGCTTGGAAATTTTTCCAGAATACTATTATAGATGTAAGAAAAGTTGATGACGTACAGCCATAGAAAACACTGACAAAAATGATCGATATATTGCTATGCTAACAAAAGATCAAAACCAGATAGTTGACAGTATTGCTTAGCACTTACATATGATAACTGGTAGCAGATGTCCTTGCATAAAAATGTCTTATTCACCTGGTATTAAGAATGCTATATACCACTGACGGCAGGTCATCAGGAAACCATTTACAATGAAATGATGAACAATAAGGCTGAACATCTCTTTAATTAATCATGTTCTCTTAAAGCAATAAGAGTTGTTTCAATCTCACAAACAAATTTCGATGCCAGTTAATGTTTAGAGAAAAAGGACATGCTTTCATCCTACTGAAATAAAGGAAAGAAACTGGTGGGATGGGCCTGTTGTGTTTTTAAAGACCAGAAGTCGTTACTATGAATGTTACTGTCGGAGATATAGTTATGCATCTCCAAACATGTCGATTCTAAAGCATCATAGGTCCATACATTTTGTTTACAGACAGTAACAAACTATCACAGAAATTTTTCACCATTCAAGAATCCTAAAAAATGAAGATGCACATCAAATGATTTGGCTAACATTCTTCTTAAAACAATTGAACATATATGGGGTGCTTTGGGGAGATGTCTACAGCACAATCATATTCTCCAAATCTAATATACAGATACATATTGAGGGATGGGGCTCTAACTTCAAGAATGCTGAATAATATAATTTTAAGTATGAACAGACAATACTACACAATCATTGCATTACTTGAGCTTACTAAAGTTATTGTTAGTTGTCCTTTTTCTCATCCAGATACTGTTTTTTTACCATCACATTTGGGCATGTTTCATTCCATAATGTAGGTATTCTGCATTAATTTTTTTTTCTTCCTTTAAGTATTACATTGTGCTAGTATGAATTTCATGTCTTCAAGTTTGTTTGTTTTTTAAAGAATTGAAAATTTTGCTTAAATTTTGCATACTAGTATTTATTAAGCTCTAAAAAGAAGAAAAAGTACTAAAGATGAAATAGACTTTTAAAGCATGCCTTTTTTAGTGTACTAAAAATTAGAAAATAATATATTTTCTTAATCTAAGATACAGACATGATCATAAGAGCATGAGGATTAAAAATAATATTACAAATAAATTATGTCTAATAAATATCAAAATTTTTATTTAAAGCTAAGATATAATTGAATTGTAATTATAATTCAGATTCTCATATTTTATTTCTACTGTGCTTCATACTTTTCGAATTTGTTTTATCGTCCTTATTTTTTACTACTTTTTAGTGCACTAATAAAAGTGTGTTTCTAAAATATTTTAATCTCTATTATTATAAATATACATTTGTGCCATATAGTGTGTTAATTTTCATCTCTTTGGCATTTGGAGATCTTCTGTTTAGAGTTCTTCTTTCTGTATACTATTGCTAGTTTTTTTTTTTTTTTTTTTTTAAGAAGTATTTTAACAGTTTGCAATCTAGATATTATTTGATACTTGAAAACAAGATTGTGAATCGATTTTTATATGCAAACTTTTTCAAAAATTTTAGAGATAATGAATAAATTTAGTATTTCTTCATTTCTTACATTGATATATCTTTCTAAAATTTTGTTTTTGAAATTTACTGCCATTGTCAGAATGCTAATCATCATATAAAATAAGTGCTTTTTTAAGAATCTTCTATATAATTGCTGAATGAAAGAATCTGACATTGTGAAAGAACTCATAATAAGAATTATCATTTTTGAAATAAGCTCTTTTAATAGTGAATAATGAACTTGTTTGTGCTTAGTATCAGCTGTGATCAATAAAAAAAAACGATCAAAATTAATTATTTGATAAATTGTATGTTAATTATATGTAGTGTATTAATTACATGTAAATTTGAATGACCTAATTCAACTTTCTAGATGCTAATTTGAGCCTAGGCCAATTAATAAATATTTTTTAACTTCTAAATGATTTATATAATTTAGATTTTGGTCCTTGTTTTGTACTTCTTCTTATGTGGAGTCTTCTATAAAAGATGTTGCACTTCTACAGAAATCTTTTATCGAATCTTCTATAAAAGTTAAATAATGAAGGAAAGAATCTATCGTTTAAAAAAGTAATAATACATATTTTTAAAAAAAGTAATGAGCTGTTTTATTAGTGGATGCTGGACTTGTTCATGCTTGGTTTCAACTATTATTAATAAATTAAACTAGGCAAAATGGATTTTTTTGATAATTTTGTATCTATACATAGAATAAAATCTCCTGAAAGTGTCTGTTTATTTGAACCACAAAAACTCAAGAAATAGTTAAGGGATATTGGAGATTAAAGTCATATCAAAATATAAAAAAAGGGAATTTTATAATTGCAATTTTAAATATTCTGCACATGTGCGAAAACTTCAAACTGTGCATGTGCAAATAGCAAGAGCTATGGTATGCATAATCGATACGTTCTTTGTTTCCATCTGATTTTAAACAGCAATTCAAATCTTATTTTGGCCATAAGAAGAAAACCTTACCTTGGCCAATAAATGACAAAAAGCTTCATTGAATTAAAAATTGTTTCGTAGCTATTTTTGATAATTACTAAATAAATTTTATGTTTGTTTGAAGTGTAAAAAGCTCTTGTTATATTGTGGGGAGACTAGACTTAAGTTTAAAGCTAATTTTTCTTCTTGGATGCTATACCATGGGGAATGCTGTGTGGGTGTCACTAGTTAATAAATTTTTAATTACATATTATTATGTGTAAATTTGAATTTGACCAAATTCATTTTTCTGGTTTCTAATTTGAACCTAGGTCAATTAATTAATACTTTTTAAACTTCCAAATGAGTAATATAGTTTAATTTTTAATCCTTATTATTTTAATTAACTATTATCAATTTTTTTTTCTAGAAACTTCATTTAAATACATTCAGGCAAATAAGAAGATTAGAATCTACTGGACGTTCTCCCATTTACAGCCTTTTCATGGAGGCCATACAAGGTGTCTCTTCTATATCTGCATATGATGTTAAAAAGGACTTCATCCAGACTTTTGAAGAAAAATTGGACAGATGTTTTGTATGCACATTTAACACTTTTGTTTGCAACAGGTAAAATATTTTTAAAAAAAAATTTCTAAGATAAATTATTTTTGATTGAAATATGGCGTTATAAATATTGTAATAAATGGGTTTATGTGGATTCATAAACATTTTGTTTGAGTTCTGAAGCATCCAAAAATAATGTACTTATTTCTTCTTAACAAATGGTTTTGACAACATTCAAAGATAGGGCAAAATTAAGAATTTTGTAGCAATTTACTGTCGATTCATAAGAATTTTATTTATTCATTTTATATATAATTTAATTAATCAAAATTGAATATGATTTGCTCATTATTATAAATTTTAGTTTCTTTCTTTTTATTCCACAAATATTAAATTTCTAAATTATTTAAATAATTATATTTCATTGCGCATTTGAATAATACTGACTGAATACTGATAACAATTTCAAGATTTTATAAATGCAGTTGAATAAAAACAAAAGTTTAATCTTTTTTTTTTTTTTTTCCTTACCCCAGTTTTGATATTTTTAACTTTAAATCTAAAATATTTCTAGTCTTTTCAATGCATTAATTTTATTAATTCCATTAAAATTTAGCAAATTTGAGCCTTCTACATTTAATTTTCTCTCCTTATTTCTAAGTATGTTTCAGTACATTTATTTTAAGGAAACTAGTTTCTAATAGAATTTATTTCTAAACCACCACAAAAAGCGCCTGTTTCTTTTAAGCAACTTACCATTTCTAAATCATATGTATATATGTATGTATAAATAATAATCAGTAATACATAAGGTTATCCAATTATTTCCTTTTTTTTTAGGTGGCTTGCCTTTTGTTTAAATACTCTTGGAAGTTCGATTGTATTCATTACAACTATATTAGCCATTCAAAATAGAGAGGTCTTGAATCCTGCTGTTGTGGGCCTGATTATAACATATTCCCTTACAGTATGAAACATTATTATTGATTATTTTCAATATATTAGTTCATTTTAGATTTTATTTAAAATATCAAAATGTTTAGACAGTATATATTATCTATTTGACTGGTTGAATTTCTAAACTTTGCAATAAATTCTAATAACTATTAGTTGTTAAATTTCAAAATAAAAAGATTTTTTTTTTAATTCAAATTTTGTCCTTACCAGATTAATTTTTAAATTTAATAAATTAATTGTATTCTCATTGAAATTAGTTATCTGTAATTATTAGTTGAAAATGTTGTATCTTGAAAGCTTTGTTTTTGATTCATTATGTGTGTGTTAAGTGACATATCAGTTTATATTGAAAATGTTAATGAATTGAAATCATTGGTAACATAATCTGTTTGACAGACTTTCTGATATTGGATATTATTTGATTTAATAGACATAATTAATGCAAAATCTTTTTTAAATTGTATTTTAACTTAATCTAAAAATAATTAATGTAAGAATAACAGTTTTAAATTTAATGGAGAGAATCCTCTGCTTTAAAAACTATCGAAAATGTATATAAAATTATTTTTATAGCGAATTAATTCTCAATGATCTGAGAGCCTAATACACAATTTTCAGTACTGTAAAGGGGCCTGAGATGTTATTTGCTTTCAGATACTATTGAAACATAATCGTAAACGAAAAACCTTAACCCTTTACAATCCTATGTCAAGTGTGACTCGGCATCGCTTTTTGTTCTGGGGCATCCTATGATGATTGTGGTTCAGCATCGCTTTGTGTTCTGCTGCATTCTGTATCAAGTTTCACCCAAGTATGTTTTAATCTTTGAACACTCGACATAGAACACACCAAAACGAAAAGTGATGTTGGGTCACACTCGACATAGGACCGTAAAGGGTTAAGGAGGGTCAGTTGTCCCCTTTATAGATGGTCAATTTCATTGATCATGGTAACATTCTACAATACTTCTTCCACATATTTAGAAATAATCTTGCTTAGTCCTTTTTCCATTCTGAATGTGATGTAAATTTTATTTGACAATATAGAAGAAGGATTGCAAGTTCTCTTGCATTGTAGCGTATGGTTTTTTAAGCAATAAATTATTTTAAAAGAAAAGAAATTAATTAAGATATTATGTACCTCAAATTTCTCTACAAATTATGTATCTCTTCTATAAATTTTTGTTCAGCCTGAAATAAACATATATTTAAATAAATACAATGTAATTTAAATAAAGATAAAAAAAATTTAATCCTTTTATTTTTGTTTTTGAAGAAATATTTTTGATTACCTGAATATTCTTTTTAAATCTGGAACTTTTCTAAAAATCGTGACTGGTCCCATTTCACACTTATGTTTCATTTAGATTTTTGTATGACCGATTTACTTCCTTTATGCTGATTTTTGTATTTATTTCTAGGTAACAGATTCTTTAAAATGGTTTGTTAGAACAAACACTGAACTGGAAAATAAATCCATATCAATCGAGCGAATTGAGGAGTATTGCAATTTGGAACCAGAGGTATGTATTTTATTATATATTATTATATTCTTTTTCAGTTTTGAACCATAGTAGAAAACTCATGATTAAGTAATTTATGAAACAATGAAAGTGGATTGAACTTCAGATCTATAATATAATATATATTTAAAAATAAGGCAAAAAATATTTTTCTTAAAAACTGCCAAAGTTTCATAAAAATTTACATAATTATTAAATTGGTACCATTAAAGTATGGATAACATTTAGACAATGAAGCCATACTAGGAAAACATAGACAAAGGGTACATGAAACAGCACTTTTAAACAAGTATACACTTATCAAAAATCAATAATAAGCAACCTAATAGTACAAAGCACTAAGATAAAACTTGCTCAATTATTCACTTTAGCTTACTTCCACTGACTATTGACGAACTTTGCTTTACTGACTATTCAATAGAAAGAAAATTCAGTTGCTGTCTCATTACCCTATTGACTACAATTCTGCTTCCTAGCTTTTTATAGTTTCAATGACTAAACAAGAAGATTTTTTTAATTAGTCTTACTGAAATCGAGACATCGCCAACTTAATTCTAGTGCTTGTCTCTAAATTAGGGATTACCATCACTGTTTCTTTAAAAATGTCTTCTTGACCAGGTGACTTACTATGCAGTGAAGCATCATTATAAATTTATTGCATTATATTCAAAACATTTTATATTTTATACTAATGTTTTAATATATTATTTTTATTGTTTAGTATTTATTTAGAGTGTCAGAATTCAATCTTCATTTAGTTTTGAAGAATAAATTTCAAATTTCAATCAAAAATATCCTATTACATATATTATTCTTCAAAAAAGTTTTATAATTTCATCACTTTTTTTTTTTTTTAGTTAATAAATATTATCTCTTTAAAATATATTCACAAAATAGATTCTCTGTGAAATTCCAAGATAGCAATTCCTTGGAGAAATAAAGAGATATGGTGAAAATGTTAATCTTAACTGATAAAAGGAATAACTATACAACATGGTAAAAGAATTTAAGATCGTGTAAATTTTCGAGAGTAGTTTTCAATGCATTTGAAGTTTTATTGTATATAGTTAGATTTAACTATAATTCAACATTTGTTATTTTTGGGGATTTAAAAAACATTAACTACTTTCTTAAAAATTCAAATCATTCTTCTCAAAAAAATTTCTTAATTTATTTTACTTATGTTAAAACAAAATTATTTTTGTAATAATTGCAAATTTATAACATGACTTTTTTTCAGGCACCTTGGGATTTGTCTCATGAAAAATTAACAAATGACTGGCCTCAAAATGGCACCATTTGCTTTGAAGAATATAGCACCAAATACAGAAAAAATCTTGACCTTGTGTTGAAAGAAATTAATCTTTCCATTGAAGCATCTGAAAAAGTAATGGACTTAATTCCATTTTTTATATTTTATCTTTTAATAGGTTTAATAACCTTGAAAACCAAATTAATACCTTTAAATTTCAAAATATTGTTAAGATCAAAATAAGTTGCTTTTGGTTATAGGGTTTCGCCGTATGTATGTAAGTGTATGAAAATATGATAAAAGATTTAAAAAGAAGGACAAGTAAATGAATCATAAGTAGTATGATGTATTTGACTTGTATATTCAGCTATAAATGAATGTAATTTCAGAAAACTGATTCAATTGCAATGGATACTCAATTTCTGTGAAAAGTCTAAATTACTTTTAATTATTTTTGTAAAATTTATATTAATCAACTGTTTTACTTTGCAATATAAGTTTACTCTTATTATTTTTTTTTCTTAAAATAGATCATTTTTACCTTTTGATGCATTACAAATATTTTTAAAAATAATAAAGTCATTGCTGTAAGTGTTAGAATTTATGTATTGATATGCTATTTTAATTATAAAAGAAACAATTAAAATCTTGGAGCAAATAAATAGCCATGAATGTTATGGTTTACAGTAAATATTGTATCCAATCCATTACTAAAATATTCACATTTAGTCTCTCTGTGACTGGCTTGTCTGATAAATTATTGCTTTTTATCGATTTTAATGTATAATTTTGTGCATTTTAAACCAGGTAAATATAAATATTTAATTTATTTTTTATCTTATTGAAATAATTTTGTTGATCATGTATTTTTTATAGATAATTATTCAATAAATTGGCATACATTTCAAGGAGGAAATGACTTGATACAAATTTACTTTATAAGATTTTTTTTTTAATTTGTATTTATTTCTGTCAAACTTTTATAAAAATTACAATATATTATTGTCAAATATTATTTTATAGTATTATGACACATGAGAAGTCATCAAATATTATCTAAGTTTCTTTTCCTTCTGTTTAGCTAATTTTTAGTTTCTTCTAACCTAAAAGATTTTGAAATTCAGCTTCAAAATAAAATTAATTTTTCCCTATTACTGTGATATTAAAAAGTATGGAGACATTTTAATTTTTCAGTTTTAATTAAGAATCACCAGTGTTTAGCTTGCATATATCAGTTAAGTTAATAGCACATCATATGTATAACAAATATTTTATCTTTGACTTGTGAGAATACTTTTAAATGCATATACTTTTTTAAATTTCAACAAACAATATGATAATTAAATTTAATAGTTATTTGAAACTCAAGATTACTTCTTATTGTTATTCATTACAAAGTTTGCTAATACTTCATAGAAAAATAAAATTATATAAGTGCATTTATCACACACATTTTCAAAGAAAGTTTTTCTTTTCCATTGCTATCTCATTAAATTGATAATATGTGCTTTCTTCATTTTAATTGAAAGAATTAACAGTCTATACATTATGGGCTAACAGTTAGTTGCAAATATGGCTTGTTATTATTAATAAGAAAATGTCACTAAATACAGAAGAAGGAGTATGTCTATTTAATGGCAATTCATGAATCTTAACTGTGGCAGTTCTGTAACCTATGTTATATTGCTTAGTAATGCTGTTTCTCAAAAAAGAATTTTCTTTTTAAAATTTATTTCAATTGATTTAATAATTAGTTAAAAATGTGAATTTGATTTTTTGGGATTGATTATATAAGCTATAATAAAGAATCTGTTTCTCATCACATAAATATTTTTGATAACTTTTGATTGAAAAGTGTACTTTAAAATAAATTGTTTTAATAATGTTGCGGATTTCCATCCTTCTACTAATCCGACAGGTTCTTTTTTACTTGTATAGCGAGTGTGTACGGTGCGAGAAAATGAACACTCAATGATCAGTCCTTTAGTAGATGGCACAACACAGACGACGTTTATTTGCAACACAGCTATGTATAGGAGACAACTATATACAGCCGAGATGAACACACAGGACAGCACACTGCAGATAGTAGCGCACAATAGCAACAGTAGTTCACAGGGAGAAATTCCGTAGTGACTCACAAAGTGGCCAGACAGAATTCAGCTGGAGAGGGAATCTTTTAAGGATTCTGTCTACACTCATATAGGTCTCTCCCGAACAGGCTGAAACTACTCCTCTGTCTCTTCTTACCTTTGCTGCCGACTCACTACTTCGCTCAACAGGACTACTTCTCAGTTCAGGACAGCTCCATTTCCGACGACGTCACAACGGGCTACGACACAGGCTTCGTCACAATACGCTGCTCAGCGATCCAGCAGTACTCCGTTCAGTACTCCTCTGTTCAAGACGTCTCTATTTAGGTCTCCTCGGTCGACCACCGACGCATTTCTCCATGTCTTCTCAATTTAACCAGACCGTTCAGCGTCACTTCACTCCACAAACTGTCTTCCTTATATAGTGATTGGAGGTGAGGCTAAAATCTTCTGGACCAATTAGGAGCATTCTGGATGTATCTCGGCTCCTAATGGACGGATCGGGAAAATTCTCGATGTTTCAGGTATTATCCATTTTGTCGCCAAAGTCGTCGCAGTTCTCCTAATGATCACCAAGTTTGTCGCCAAGCCCTGGGACCTTTGATGTCACACCTAGGCACTATTCAATACAGATTACTATAAATCTGTCTTCCTTACGATGGCATTATTTGAGCGGGAAAGCAAAACTACACGTTCGTAACAATATATTTCCTGCAATCTTTACTCATGCTGATGAAAATTGATGCAAGTACTGTTGAAGTACTGAAAATAAAGTAGATATTTTGTATCTTATTTATGGGGAGTTGGGATCCATAAGAATATATTTATCAATCATTTTTTTTATTATTATTCATCGTTCTATATTATTAAATTTGGATTTGGGAAAAGAATTTCTCTGTTGTGCAAAATATATATAACTTTGCATTTTTCTTTACAGAACTATATTTTTGGCAACACCTTTTCTGTTTTCAGATATCATATAGCAGAGAAAATGCACTTTGCTATTGTACATGCACAGAATCAGAAAACTATTGTTTAAAATTATTGTACATTTTTAATGTTTCCTTTTCTCTATGAAAAAAATAACCGCCTTTCCTGCTTTTTGTTGGAAAATTCACAGTTCTAAAAGTAATTGCATTAAGTTGCTGATGAATTTCGATATGACAGAAGAAACTAAATAAAGTTTAAATTAAATATGTACACTGAAAAAGTTGAGGAGTGTTGCAGTTCCTCAATCTCCACACAAAAGCATCCCTGTATCAAGTTGTGCTTTTGTGTGACCATTTATTTATTATAGTTTATTCATTAACCCGTTTATAATGACTTTTTTTTATTTTTTAGGTTGGCATAATTGGACGAACAGGAGCAGGGAAATCATCAATAACCCTAGCATTATTTAGAATTATTGAACCAGTTTCTGGAACAATATCAATTGATGATGTTGATATTACTAAAATAGGTCTGCACAATTTAAGAACAAAATTGACAATAATTCCACAGGTGTGTATGTTTTTTTCAAGGAATTATTTTTATGATGATGACTTTTCTTTTAGATATATTTAATACTTATAGTGTTTTAGGATACCCTTATTCATGAACAGGAGTAGCAAGAAATAAATTGCCCACTTCAGAGGACTCTAAAATACGTTCTATTGATCCAAATCTAATACTATAATACGAGGAATGGTTGCCAAGTCGAAAATCGCCCCAGAATTAATAAACTCCGGTAAACTTGGGGGTCTGGGGTTTTTGGCCACGAGGAACGATTGGCGCCGGTTTTGAAGCGCTACGGTCGAGCAGTTCGGAGTTACAGATAGGATATTTTCAAACTTTATTAGTTCGCCATAATGGCTACTTAAATTTTTAAGCGGTAACGTGCTGCCATCTATAGCCAATATGGCGAACTAATAAAGTTTTATGTTTATGCTGTTTTAGGTTTATAATATGTTTCTTATGTATGTATATATGTTTGGTTTTTCGAAATAAATTTGTCAAAAATATTGAACTTCAACACACTTCAATCTTTACCTCTACTTTACCTTTGTATAGAATAGTTCCCTTTCCAAACTCTAACTTTGTTTAGAATAGTTTACAATGGTGCACTTTAACCGGTTATCTTTTCACCAATGGTTTCACAAATTTTCTTAGGGCATGTATTGTTTTGATAAATCACAATTGATAATTTAAATCTTCGAGTTAGCTTCGATACCTGTTTTCTCCGAGCGGAGCTCGGTCACCCGCTGGTAAGATAAAGTTTGAACTATAGATTATTTCACAATAATCTATAATTCAAATTAATCTATAGTTTATTGATATTACTACTGTAACACAAAAGGCATTTATTTGTATATATTGAAAATGTGAAACATAAATTAGGTTACGCGATTGTATATTATTAGTTTTCTTTGGATTAAAAGGTGGATTCTGCACAAATATGTTTGAAATTTAGATTTTTTCATTGTGTTTTTGAATACATCAACTATTAATTTGAATAATTAATGTATCATCAATTTGTTTCAAAAATATATTTCAGTACTTGTGCATAAACTGCTCTTTGTCTAAGTTTTTGTACTATTATTATTATTATTGTACTACGAAGCACAAAACACTCATCTACAAGGCTCTGAAAATAATAGTTTCAGCACTTGTAACATTTACAACTGTGCCTCAAGTTCAGTTTTATGCATGAGAAAGTGGAAAAAGATAACACTTTTTTATTAGGAAATATGAATGAAAGTTTCGGAGAGACATCTTTCCTACTGATTCCTACTATTCGGAAATATGATGCTGCTTGTTCTTATCTCTGAAAAAGAATCAGAAATATTCGTAACTGGTTACAGAAATTTCAGAGGCGTTTCACCTTTTTTACCAGTACATGTCTCTGAAAATTCATGCAGATATTTTTTTTTTTAAATTATAAAAATATGTCTGAATTGCCTATTCTATTTTATAGTTTTCAATTTTTAAAAAATCCTGATTTTTTTAATTTATAGGATCCAGTTTTGTTTACTGGAACTTTAAGAATTAATTTAGATCCAAATAATGAATACAGCGATGATCAAATTTGGGAGAGTTTGGAAAAGTCATATTTGAAGACATTTGTGTCAAATTTGAATGAAGGCTTAGATTATGAAATTGAAGAAGGTGGCTCTAATCTTAGGTGAGTTTTATATAAATTTTTTATTGAAATACATTGATATTGATTGCATTTTATATCTAACTTTAAAAAGTATTTCTAGTATCATACTGTAAAATTTGTCAGGTTTGATTAATGGAAAAGTTAAATCTGTAGTGCATAAATTTTTGTTCTTTGCAGGAATTCAACTTCTAAATAGATTTTTTTTTTTGATTTTGTATTTTTAAAAAATTTAGTATTCAGAAAATAATTGCTTATCTCAGTATAAATGTTCGTGAATAATGCACTAAAAATTAAAATGTATATAAATAAAATTGAAACCCGAACATTTTTTTTTAATTCTATAGAAATCAAAAATAATTTTAACAGTTTTTCTTTCAGAGCTTGCTTGCATATATTATGAGACATAAGTTAAAATTGAGTATTCTAGACAATTAATTAACATAATTTTTAAATTCATCAATTCCTTATTTTTTTGCGTCTTTTTTTCGACGTGCTGAATAAACATGATGACACCTGTGATTGTTTTTGTAAACTAAGTTTATAACAGAGAAAACATGACCAAAAAACGATTAAAATTACATATATATTGCCCGGTTTGATATTGAAAAATATTTTTATAAACTATTTAGTGGTTTCATATTATTTAAATATAATTCATTATTGAAGATCTATATATGTATATACAAGCTTTTACTCGCGGCTTCGTTCGTGTGGAAATTTTGTTGTGTATGTATGAGAACTGACATACACATCAAAAGTGTCTGTCTAAAGGCCTTATCACTCGGCAAAATATCGTCGGCACTTTCCGTCAGCAAACTACAAAGTTTCACATGATTGTTTGAATTTCGTTTGTGGACAATATTTCTGACGGCATTTTCTAGCTGGTTAGAAAAAGTTGTCGATTATGAAACTTGCCTGACTGGTTTGTTAGGGTAGAAACGGAAAAGTACTGAGGAAATTTCGCTGTGTGATAAAGCCTTAAAATTGCATGCGAGCAAAATGACAATGTCGCCCATTATCGCTGGATGGAACGGATTTGATAATCCGCAAATGCACACTAAAATTACAAACAGGTCTTCTAGCTACTTCATAGCCTGAGCTTTATTGCTCCTCTTCGAAAGATACGAGGCCCATCCAGAAAGTAGATTACATTTTCGTCTGTGTCCGCTAGGGGCGGGGCTAGCGCGGCCATCTTGGGGTCAGAGCGTTGCGCAGCTCAGTCGGCATCTAGCCGTGCTAGTGAGAGGTTCGTGCTGTGCTCCGTTCAGATACTGTGACGGTTTGAAATGTCTGCGTTAAATGAAAATCCTGCGAGGTGCGTGCAGTAATAAGGTTTCTGACTGCAAAAAACTGTAAACCGATAGAAATCTATCGGCAGCTTTGTGAAGTGTATGGGGACAACATTATCACTGAAGGTGGAGTGCGTCAGTGGGTCATAAGATTTAAAAATGGCCGAACCAATGTTCACGACGAAGATCGAAGTGGGAGACCCAGCATAGTGACTGCCGAACTTGTCGAAAAAGTCGATGCTAAAGTCCGTGAAAATCGAAAGTTCACTATAACGGAACTTTCTTTGAGTTTTCCACAAATTTCGCGAAGTTTGTTGCACGAAATCATCAGCGAAAAGCTTGGTTACCACAAGTTTTGTGCAAGATGGATTCCAAAAATCTTGACAGAGGACCACAAAAATCAGCGAATGGCTGCAGCGTTGAACTTTTTGGATGCTTACCATAAGGATGGTGACTCTTTACTCGATCGCATCGTTACTGGTTACGAAACATGAGTGAAACACGTGAACTGTGAAACGAAATTGCAATCAATGCAGTGGGGGCACACAAGTTCTCCCCAAAAACCCAAGAAATGCATGCAAACAATGTCGGCAAGGAAGATGATGGCGACTGTTTTTTGGGACAGAAAAGGTGTGATTTTGGTGGACTTCCTGGAAAGAGGCACTACAATAAACTCTCAAAGGTATTGCCAAACTCTCCAAAAACTCAGAAGAGCAATTCAAAACAAGCGCAGGGGAATGTTGAGCTCTAAGATCTTGTTGATTCACGACAACGCCCGGCCCCACACGGCAAATGTCACTCGTAAAATTCTTGAATCTTTTAAGTGGGAGTTGTTTCCTCATCCGCCGTACAGTCCCGACCTGGCACAGAGCGACTTCCACCTATTCCCAGCAATGAAGAAGTGGCTGGCTATGCAGCGTTTTGATGACGACGCACAGCTGCAAGAAGAGGTAACAAAGTGGTTGAAGGCGCAGGCGGCCGAATTTTTCGACGAAGGAATTTCCAAGCTCGTACATCGCTACGATAAATGCCTTAATTTGAATAGTGACTATGTAGAAAAGTAGTATTTGAGTGTGGCTTTCATCTGTATATAATAAAATTTGTTTCCTATTCTTTGTTTATTTTTTTATTCCAAAACGTAATCTACTTTCTGGATAGCCCTCGTAAGGTTTGTGTTTTCTGGACATTTTGGAATACGATCAAATAGTAACAAATTGAAAAAATTATAACTAACTTAACTAACGATGCATATAAAACTATATAATAAACGAAATCGAAAATCAAGTCCATATTTCTTTAAAATCAAAGGTGTATTTTATTAATCGATCGAGTTTGAGATAGCTACAACAGTAAAGTACATACAATTTTTGAAATTTTAGTTGTCCACAATTAGAACACACTGCACATGTGTGAGTTTCCAACGCCAGTTGGGGCAAAACAATGAAGATTACAAATTTTTAATTTAATTTATTATGTTTTATTTTCATTTAAATGTACTTCAGAATGAATCCGAAAGATCGATAAATTAACAATTTTTTATTTCTAAATGCTTGAAACACTGAGAAAATAGGCAAAATACTTTGAAATAATCAGTTGAAAACATGTCAAGCCTAACTTCGTTAGCTTGTGAGAAAAACTGGTCTTACTTATTTTTGGTGGAGAAGTTAGTTTTTAAATAATAATAAAAAATTACCACTCAGCAAGGAAAAATATGTCCTAATCAATTAATAGAGTCCTAAGTCTTAATCCAGACTCTTATCTACCTCTGTGCTAAATTTCATCCAATTCCGTTCAGCCGTTCTGATTTGGTTGACTAACAAACGTCCATCTATCCATCTAAACTTACATATTTATAAAAGCAGTATAGATAACATAATGTGCATGGCATAAAATTCGGTGGGTTTTTTTTTCTCATTAGCAATTTTAATTGTATTTTGCCATCAAAAATAATCAATTCATCATATAAACGTTTTCTCTTGCAATAATTATTATTTATAGAGATGTACTTCATTCAGTTACTTTTAGTTACTATTTGGTTATTATTAGCTACTAGCCGCCTTTAGCGACCAGCTGGTTCGCCATGAATAATGCGTTCTATAATTTTTAATTAAATCACATATACATTAGCCTTGAAGCAATTCCGGGCATTGATTGGTCTGAAATTAAAAATGTTTTTTTTCCGTGATGCTTCAATATTAAATGTGTGTTTTTTTTTAAAGAAAGCGAAAAAGGAAAAAAAATATTGAATAAATGATATAGATGTTGCAAACGATTATAGAAACCTTGGCTTTGCATTTATTTTTTTAGTAACTATCACATTTTATAATGGAAAAAAATTATTAAATTAATGATACAGATATTGCAAACGATTATAGAAATATGCCATTAGGTCGGAATTCCAATGCATATCCTGTCTAAAATCAGTCAGGTTTACCATAAATAAAGAAGATTTATTGAGTTAATGATTTAGATATTGCAAGCGTTTATAAAAACCTTTGCCTTGAATTTATTTTTTTAGAAAATATCACATTTTATGTTTCTTTTATTTTATCCAGTCACGTGCTGAAAGTATAATTTCTTTAGATTTGATTTACGATGATAGTTTTTTTATTTTTTATTTGATCTTCCGTCATTGTTTTCTTTTATTTTATCCAGTCACGTGCTCAAAAAAACATCGTTAAAATATTTCTTTACAAATGCGTTAAAAGTAGTAAGTTAAGTTATGCATTAAAACTCTGATACCATCAGAAAGCTAATTTTTTTATCTTTAAATTGATGTTAAAATCATGTTTGTGCGATAATATTTTCGGAAGTTATAGCGGAAAAACGTCAAAATTTTGCTTAAATTTTAATTAATTCAAATTCTAATTAAAAATTCGACAAAAGGGCTCCGAGGTGCACATTCCGAACCTCCAAGGTATACATGTACCAAATTTGGTAGCTGTAGGTCCAACCGTCTGACCTATAGAGCGCCAACACACACACATTGAGCTTTATTATAAATATAGATTAGTTACTTTTTGGTATACGTATTATTGAAAAAATATATTTTAGTCGAAAAAAACTCAGAACTTAGGATTTTGACTAATCTTCACGTTCTAGACCTTCCTGAGTTTGAAAAATATCTATGTCTCTGACAAATATAAATCAAAAACGATTTGAGCTAAGCATTGAAATTTGGTATGCAGTCTTTATATCCTATTTACAGGTTTCTATCAAATTTTGAGTGAAATCTATTCAAAGGAAATCCATATAACCAGCTGTTCGAATAAGCTAACTCAATAATTATAAAATTCGATATAGATAAAATTCGGTTCACAGATTTAGCATCTATAACGCAAATACCTGTCAAAGTTTGAGTCATATCCAACTACAGTTTAATTGTCTGTCGGTCCGCACTTTCAGATAAATGTAAATGTGATGATTAAAATCGCAATGGCTCAAATATTTTTAATTTGCTGGATTTTCTGACTACAAGTAATGTTTCGTGTCAAATTTTTGTTTCAGTCATTTGAGAAAAACTTATCAAAAATTCAAATTCGACTTTTAAATACTTTTAGCCAAGGATTAATCATCAAATAATTCTCCAAAAATGACGGGGTAGTTTCAATAAAAATGCTTAATCCACTCCAAAAGTTAATATTTCATAACTATTGTGCAGCAATGTTATATGTAAGGGTTTTCTAGTATTACAAATTCATTAGACAGTTTGCGAGAAACGTAAGGGAGGGCACATTCCTGTTAGTTAAAAAATACATTCTATATTGATAATTTAATCTTCTAAAAATCAATAAGTAACAAACTGCTCACCAAATGGAGCTGGGTTTTTATTTACTTATTAGCTTTTTGAGATATGTGCTAATTCAAGTTGTTTTATCTCAAATTGTCCAAAATAATGTTTTACTTTTGTATATTAAAGATGGTTCTTTCATATACTGTATACTAAATACACAATTAATTTGCCATTTTCAATGTTTAATTTGCTTTTTGTAATTTTTAAAATTTTGTATGGAACAGGCTGTAATTTTTCAAAAAACTATTGAATATTAAAAAAAAAAAAATTGCATAGCATTTTTTTAAAATTTTAATTAAAATTAAAATTGCTGCTTATAAATATATTTTGTATACTAATAGCAAAAAATTCTAACAACTGATTTCACTTATTCCTTCTGATTTCTCTGAATGAAATGTAAAAGTAATTTTATCAAATATGATAAAATAATTACTCTTATATGGATGATAAATAATTACAAAATTTATGTATTGACTATGTATATAAATGTAATGTGTATTTAAATCCATTTCAATTGATGTAACAGAAGTATTTTTTGCTATATATTTTTTTAACAATCCTCTGTCTTTGAATGTTTTTCAGTGCCGGTCAAAGACAGCTGGTTTGTTTAGCAAGAGCCTTACTAAAGAATTCAAAGATTCTAATATTAGATGAAGCTACTGCTTCTGTTGATATGGACACTGACAATTTGATACAAAATACGATTCGAACAGCATTTGTAGATCGTACTGTGATTACCATAGCTCATAGAATAAATACAGTATTAGATTATGATAAGTAAGTAAATTTTTGAGATTAACAGTTTTAAATAAGTAAATATATAGTATTTATGATTTAACTCTCAAGTGACTGGTTTTTAAACACAGTAAAAGCTCTTTATTCGCGAAGTATAATGCCGTAAATATGACGCGAATACAGAAACCGTGAATACGGAATGGTAATTTATATGGGATTATAGAGGATACGTTCCTAGGTGACAAAATTATATATATATATATATATATATAAACATTTTGATAAATTATCTTTAGGTAATGGTGTTTGAAGAATTTTGTAATTTTCTCTTGCTTGGCAGTTTTTAAAAGCTCCTTCAATTCAGATTGATACACAGCACTCGCATTAGGAATTTGCCTCTTAAAAATAAAGACTTCGTTCCAAAGACGGATCAATGGTCATAAAGAAATCACAAGGCTCATTTGCAATTCTTAAACCTTCACTAAGATTTTTCAAATTAAATGTCACGTTTCCAGCGCTTGTTGAAGCCTCTTTTATGGGCTGTGAATTTAAAATTTCCTCCTAGTCGGTTTCAGTCAGTTCTTCATCTTGCGATTCAAGAAATTCCTGAATGTCACTTGATTCTATCTGTTCGAACCCATCTCGTCCTATTCCATTCGTGATTTCGGCTATGTTTGCAGTTTTTTTAACAACATACTTTAAACAAAATTGTAATAAGACCCTTTCCTTTTTTTTTTTTTTTTTTTAGTCCATTTGATGGCATTTACAAAGGATATTGGGTTGGATACCTATTGGAATCCTTTTATTATTATGTGTGTACTTATTAGATCTGCGAATAAAGAAATTTTTAGCCGCGAATATAAGAATTGGATCGCATTTTTTTAATCCGCGAATAGTGAAAACGTGAAGGAAGGAAGCGCGAATAAGGAGCTTTTACTGTATTCTTTTTTAATAAATCCTAAGGAAGATATTTTGAAAAGTATTTGTTTTAAATATAAATTATCTCTAAGAAATACTTTGTAATGAATCAATTCTGTGCTTTGATTATATTGTATATTATATATATTGTTTATCTCAGTAGCATCTCTAATGATTTATATCCAATTTTATGTTTTATTAAAGCTTTACTTTTTAAGTTTATCTATATACATATCTTTCCTGATGGGGGGGGGTCCACAACTTTACGTTAAAAAAAAACTTTTTCCATCTATGCTCTTGCTGACAATGTCATATTGTGAGATTGTTTAGCTTTTTGTGGTACTTGCATTGTTGCCATAGGATTACTACATACTGGTACCTCAAAAATATTTTGATATGTTGGTGATACATATGAGAAGTGGAAATATATTCATATGTAATCAGTATGTAATTCGTATCAAAATACTTTCTTAAAAGAAACATGATTTTGCAAAAACTTGGGCAAAGCTCTTTCTTAGGTATTATATCATATTAGTAATTGCAGGCATTAGAGTTTTCAATCTTATTTTTATATTAGGGTGGAAACTATGGAATGGGTATTTTCTGTTTAGTTTTACTGTCATTCAACACCCATTTCATAATTACGAACCTAATATATTATTTAAAACTCAATTATGTATGTTGCTTAGTGAAAGCACTCAACATTTAAGCACTTACTTTTTGAACATTTTTTAAATATATGTTAATTTTTATACAAATAAAATTTGTTATGTTTTTAAATTAAGTATACTCTACGTTTCCTTCTAAATAATTCTGTAGAATTCAATAAACCATATTATTTCACAAATATATAAAATATGAAAAAGAATACCATCAGTGTTTTGAAATATAAAATGTAATTAAAAGTTGCATTAATTAGAAATAAAAAAAACATTTACACTTTTTCTACCAGTAGTTTGTAATGCCCTTTTTAGTTTTAAAATGTTTTTTTGGCATTACTTTTGCTGGCCTTTAAGCACTTTGAACATGCTTAAAACATAAATCAATCGCTTAAAGAGAGTCTTTCTTATACTTCAGCATTTTGTGCACAAAATTTGTAGTGATAATAAATAATCATAACCTATGAAGAAATTTAGTTAGCAATTGTTTTTAAATAATGTCGTTCAATTGATATTCTGATTTTCATTAAAAGTAGAAGATGAGAAGTTTAATAGGCAAAAGGATTTTTGTATATTATAATATTGTATGCAAAAGTTTTTTTTTGCATTTGAAAGGACTTCAGTCATGTACAATATCGAATATATTAGCTAATTTATTTTGAAACTAAGCACATAAATGGACAAAAGAGTACTTTGTTATAAAAATCTTATGTAAACGATACTGGACAAAAAAATTAATTTGAGATTTTGCCTCTCTTTTTAGACTGTTCTATACTTGGTTCAAATGTCAGTTTTAAATTATATAGATTAGAGTAATTTGTTATCTATATGTATATTTTAATGAATTACTCCACTTTATATCATTTTTTTTTATTTGTTAAACATTGCTGCATGGTGTGATGCAAAATATCAAATATTTGATGTTTGCTGGAGGGTTTTCTTCAAAACATCACCATTTATTGTTTGGTCCTGACACTAAGAGCTTACAAACTTCTAAATTTTTTTAAAAGGCAGTGAAATTTCCAATTATGCTTCGACATTACATTGAGTCATTTTAGTTAGACTTCCTCAATTGTCAATAATTTCAGTTTTGTTGTTAATATTCAAATCAATTCCCTTCCATCCATTTTTTCTTTTATTATTTAATCGCAGGCAAAATAGTTTATTATTGTTCAGCAAATTTCAAGCCAGGTGTGGAAATGTAGATGTGTACATTTTATGTCTAATCCTGGCAATTCTAGACCATAAAAAACAATGTGAACCCCCACCCATGAAGAAAGAATCCATGAACATGGAATTCTAAGAATTGCAATCCATGAATTTGATTAATAGCATTAATGATTAATTCCCTATTTCAAACCTGATAGCTTTTGTATGCATTTGAATCCATTCAGTTTGGCTTTAGAGGATTTTTAATAATGCTTTTAGGCTGTAAAGTGAAAAGTGAATATCAACAACAATGGCAATGGAATGAAAATTATTAAATGTTGAAATGTTGCTAGAAAATGTTGAAGTATTTTGTGATTTTCTTGAAAATACTGTAAACCACAGAAATAGAATTATGTTCCTCATCTCATTGAACATAATTTGTTATTATTTCATAAACAAAATATATAATAAAATATATTAATACAATAATATAACATAGTACATCATTCTGGCAATTATGATTTCCAATCCTTCATTCCAAATTTTGCATTTTCGAATTTGTAATAATATTTTTTCTTAAAAAACTGTTTTTATATTAAACAAATAATTATTTATATTTCAAATTAATTGCCTTCTTTTTTATGTAAAAGTAAAATAGTATTATTTTTCTTTCTTTTAGAATTGTAGTTCTGGAAAATGGCAACATAATTGAAGTTGGGAGTCCTTCAAACTTGCTTGAAAATCAAAATTCTAGGTTTTACTTAATGAGCAAAGAAGCAGGACTGATATAAGTTATTTATTTATTCTCATTGATATAAAATCATTATTTATTACTGTTACATTTATTATTTGTTATAAATTTTATTTATTTATTTTGTGGTATAAATATAAAATAAAATTATATTTATTGCTCTGTTGTTCTTAGTTTCTTCATATAAGGAAAAAATCATGAAATATTCAATTATTACATCCTGAACGTTTTTAAATCTCATTAGATCCTTAAAAAGTAATTTTGGATTTCTCATTTATATGTTAACATGATAATTAAACATACAATGAACTAGAAAAACGAGATTCAACATATGGCTTTTCACATCGATATTGTATATTTTTATAAAATTTTGGTCCAAATCTGTCAAATAGTACAATATCTGTTTGTCTACCTTGACACAGTGAAAAAACTCTGAATTTCATTGCAACGATGCAATTATTATACGAAATGAAAAATGTTTTTTTAATTTCTTTAGAAAAATATTTTTTAAGAAATTAAGTTTGAACAGAAAAAAATTATGTTGTTTAAATTTGCATGCTTTCAAAAGGGCACTATTTTTTTTCTGTGAAATTCTTTTGGAAATAATTTTTTGTGCTATAATATTCTTGGAGACTGTCACAGAAAGACCCCAAAATTTCTGTTATTGTTTTAATAAATGCAATTATAACTGAAAAATTCGCTTTGTGACATAAATTCCCATTCTCCAAGATAATTTTACAGAATTTAGTAGCTCTGGGTCATATGGTCTGATCCAGTGTTCCAAAACTTAAAATTTCTCAATTGCTATTTTTTGGAAATCGAATCTATAATAACTAGGGCTGGACAATGTCTAAACTTCATCATCACAATATGTCGTCCAACACTTCAATATATTGAGATAACATTATTTACTTATAGCTATTATAAGTTATCGACTGTATTTCTTAACATATTGACTGATCAAAATAAAATTAGGTTTCAATTTATATAATAAAAGCATTTACTTTATTTTTAATATACAATAGAAAATAATTCTGTTAAAATCTCTTTAATAAAGTGTATCAATGTCAAAGAAGATAAAGAACCTTCTTTCTTTTGCACGAGTATGCTCAACACCTTCTAAAATGCACCTGTACTTCAGAAGGTGTTGGTATGTGTTGAGTGTGAAAATACGAGCTTCGAATAAAATTGTGTATTTAATCTGAATTAATACTTTTTGTTTTTATTTCTGAAGATGAATGTGTGGCGATTAAACAAAGGATAGTCAACAACTTTGTGACAGCCGCACTTGTTTTTCTTTAATGGTTTTATTCAGTTAGGGAATGGAAAGCGGTTTATTCCGGAACGACGTGCTTAAAACAAGTATTTTTATATATTAGAACGTGGTAACATTTATAGAAATATTAACAAAATGTATACATAAAGATGGAAAATAAGGCAGAGCAACAAAAGTAAATGCTAACCGATAACCAAAACGGAACCGAAAATAAAAATTAATTGTGAATATCAATTTATTGTATCGTGATTTTTAAATATCAAATATATTGTTATTATCACTATGTTAAATGATAGTTTGCCAATTATGGCAATCGTTCTTTTGTATAAATTCTGATTTGTGTGCTTTATGATTCTTGTTTGTGTCTCGTTTCGGGATTAGCTTTCTGTAATTAAAAGTATGGAATTGTAAATGAA
This sequence comes from Argiope trifasciata, assembly GCA_026543055.1. Taxonomy (NCBI): domain Eukaryota; kingdom Metazoa; phylum Arthropoda; class Arachnida; order Araneae; family Araneidae; genus Argiope; species Argiope trifasciata. The sequence goes on from JAPMOQ010048992.1 coordinate 723,208, forward strand.
ATGATTGTTTAGAATATAGTTTTGATCATTCAGAAAACGAACCAGCACTCTTCAAACGTTTATTGAAAAGTGATACATACTACATTTAGTAATCTACAGTGATTCATCGTTAACTATTATTCAATATCATGATTTCGATATATCAATATTTTTTTGACAATCAGCATTAAAAAAAATGCGTTTTTTTTTTTTTTTTTTTTTTTTTTTTTTAAAAAAAAAATTGGCATAAAAAAAATAACTCTTTTTTTTTTTGGCACGTTAAATTTTTCCACAGACGAAAGCTACATGTCCGTTTCAAAAAATAAAATAAAAATAATACATAAGATAAAAAGAAACTTCTGTGAAGGTTTAAAAAATCATTTATTACTAAATATAATTCGACAAAAAAAATATTTCTAATGTGTGGCTCGATAAAGATTTTAAAAACCTGCATTATATCCATAAGTCTTTATTGCAAATACTATGGATTCATGAAATCAATTGAAGGATTTGCTGCAAGGAGATAGCTCCTATTATTCAAGTTAACAGAAAGTCATAAAAAAACGTCTAAAAATTCCAGTGAGACGGAAGTTCCATCGCTAGAGTAACGTGAGATTGGACATTGTAGTTCTCGCGCTCTTTTGGCGACAAATGAACAAGATTTTTTTTCGTGATAGTGCGTGTAACTCTAAATTCACTGAAATTGGAGCTACATCCTTTTTGAAGCAAACCCTTCAATTGTTTTTTTTTTTTTTTTGTCAATACCAATGAAATTTAAATTCTTCAAAAAAAGAAAATATTTTATTGATATTTCCAGTTTTGCACAATATTTCTCTTACAGTGGCGGATATCCGTGCAGGCGGTGGAGGTGGTCGCCTCGAGGTATATAAGGGCCACAAAATCCACTTGGACATGTATCATAATGCTAAGCCAAAGGTAAACTTAATTGTTCAAATCCTCCTTCGGTCTGATTCACAGAGTTTTCGACTTAGTTCAGAATACTTCCTGATCGTCTCCCTTTCCTATTCGCGCAGTATAGCATGTTCTCCAGGATTTGGATAAATAATCTTGATATAAAAATTTAACTATTTTCTTGAAATCGGGAAGAATAAAAATGAATGAAAAATAAAGAACTCAATGATTGCTGCTTTAAATTATATGTACATAATGAAATACAATATATATGTGTGTGTGTGGTGCAAGGTATATCACTTCCCGCCATTGAGTGACGCCTGTGAACTCGCTTCCCGCCACTAAGCAGAACTCTGGTGGAGAACACGGGAGCAAAATGCAGTTCAAGTCTGGACGAGGCATGATCACGACGTTCTAAAACAACCGAAGACGTATGTATATGGACGGAAGACGAAATTACGGCGTATTGTTAAAAGACGAGCATGGTCATCCATTCCATCCTGTAAATTTGTCATCATCATTAATCTAACTTCATTGTCATCCATTAAATTCTAAAGTATCATCTGGACTTATTACTGCTTGGACATCACGATCCTCTCCCTATGTGTATATATATATATATATATATATACACACACAGTCGATTCCGGTTAGTCGGACCACATCGGCACGCGATCCTTTTGGTCTGATTACACGAGCATGCCCTATGCTACAAGACGAGACATGCTATACGTAATATATTAAAATGTCATTATGACCTTTATTTTGCGGCACACGGTATGGCAAACATACAAACAAGAACTACTGTTGCCCATGAACTTTATTCATTGAAAAATAAATTTACAAACAAATTCTTCGAAACGATCTACACGATACTCAGCATGCGAATAAAAAAAAGTTCTTATCAAATTCGTCAACGTTTGAAGAACTTACTGCCGAGCTGCCCGTTCTAAGAAACAAAGAGCTTGCTCACCTCCCACTGGTTCTTTTCCCTTTCGGACTTCCTGCTGTACACAGGCGACTTGTGGCTTCTTTTTCATCTTCCCTGCCACGTTCTTTGGTCCGTTTAAACGGAATTTTGGTTCAAATAAGCGAATAATATTAGGTTTATGTACAT
>JAPMOQ010048992.1:750215-771694 GCA_026543055.1 Argiope trifasciata
TTATAACCAAATACAATGAGTAAAAAAATTTATTAAAAATCGAATAGTTAATGCATTAAACAGCTATTGTTTATACTCGTACAATCGTGATCAAAGTTTGTTGTTATTGTCGGAGAAACAAGGGAGACTTTATCCATTTTTTGCGTTTTAATTTTTATTTTGGAAATAATACGCTTTTCTTTAAAAGTTTTAAGTCCTTATTAAAGGCTCAACTGTTCTCTCTGTTGTACTGTTTCCTCTATTTTTTGAAAAAGAGAATAAATTAGTAAAAATTAAGCGTGTTTGATTTGTGCTATGTACACATTGTTCCAGCAAAACTAAAGAATAATGTTTTTAAATATGAAATTCCCCATTCTGCTTAATTTATTTGACAACGCAGTTAAAATTCCTCATTTGTATTTGAAGTGTCAGCAAGACAAGTGTGAAATTGAAATTTTTGTGATAAAAAGTTATTAGTAGTTTATAATGATTTAAAATAGTTTTGTGAGTCTAAAAATTAGTCTATATAAAAATCTATATTTATGTTGAAATAAAAATGAATTGCAGATTATTTTTTCTTAACTCTATTTTAGAATATCAATTTTTGACAATGGATTACAAACATAAATCGGGAGCAAAAAAGCGCAAAGAAAAGGCTTTGAGAGATCAAAAGAGGAGCAAGAATCAAAAATCTCTAGAAAATTTAGGGTTTGTATTGAACAATCCAAATGCTACGGCAAATTTACCAAATGTTGATGACAATACCAAAGTAAATAATGAACAATTTCAAGTTGACAATCAGCAAGAACAAAATATATCTGATGGCGTAAATGTAGATTTTCAGTCATGCGATGTTACTGAAAAATCTGAAGTTCCGTTAAGTTTGCAACACAAATTAACTGATTCTTATGATGTAGGTGTAATTGAAACGGAGTATTGTACCGCAATTCAAGTAGAGAATGCGATACGCTTAGGCCCAGTAAAGCACCCCAAAGTTTTCCCAAACGACAATAGTGGATATAAATTTCCTATTAATTTACTTAAAACAACTTTGCAAAATGGTGAACAAGTACCTCGCGATTGGCTGGTTTGGAGCCCTAGTAAACAAGCATTATTTTGTTTTCCCTGTAGACTTTTAAATAAAGCACCTATTGCCCATGCATCGAATTTAGCTTTGAAAACTGGATATTCAACCCAACATAAATGGAAAAAATTATATGAAAAAATTCCAGAGCATCAAAACAGCAACAACCACAAATTTAATTATGTGGAATGGCGAAATTTAGAGAAAAAATTTTCCAAAGCAACAACAGTAATGTCATTACTTCAAAATTCTATTAAGGATCAGGAACGAGAATGGAGACAAATATTACGTAGAATATTGGACGTGACGTTATTTTTAGGAGAAAGAGGTTTGGCGTTTCGAGGTACAAGAGAACTGTTAAATGATTCCAAAAACGGCAACTTTTTAGGAATTTTAGAATTAATAAGTCATTATGATCCGGTATTGGAAAAACATTTGGATAAAGTAAAAAAATCGCAACAATCACACAAACGATTACAAGTACATTACTTATCACCCGAAAGCCAAAACGAATTTATACAATGCTGTGCAGATGTGGTTACAAAAACGATTCTTAATGAAAGGGAAAAAGCAAAATATTACTCTATAATCGTAGATGCAACTCCCGATTCGGCTCATATTGAACAAACAGTCTTAGTTTTACGTTATATGCAAGTTAATGATGAAGAAAAGTTTGAAATTAAGGAACGGTTTTTAAAGTTTGTTGACTGTAATCAAAAAACAGGTGAAGCGATTGCTAATTTAATTTTAATTACACTCGAAAATTATGAAATCCCAATTACCGATTGCCGTGGCCAGGGATATGATAATGGTGCAAACATGAGTGGTATTTATAAAGGTGCTCAAAGTTTAATTTTGAAAAAAAATAGTTTCGCGGTATTTTCTCCTTGTGCTTGCCATTCGCTTAATCTTTGCGGTGTTCATGCTGCAGAAGCTTGTATTGAAGCAGTTACATTTTTTGGAACCGTTCAAAAATTATATAATATTTTTAGTTCAAGTCCTATGAGATGGAAAATTTTAAAAGAAAGTATCGATTGTTCCTTACATGGTTTATCTGATACACGTTGGTCAGCAAGAATAGATGCTGTAAAACCATTTGCTAATAACTTAGGAGGATTACGACAAGCAGTTAAAGAAATTTCAGTTTTTAATTTAACTGCAGAAACTAGATCTGATTTAAATGGCATTCTAAAGTATTTAAACTCTTTTGAGTGTTTAATTTTATCGAATATATGGTTTAAAATATTGATGGCAATCGACTACAGAAACAAAATTTTGCAAAATGTAAATGCAACTATTGACATTGAAGAAAGCAATATCAATAGTTTGATTTTTGATTTAAAAAATATTAGAGAAAAGTGGAATGATATTTTGACGGAATGCAAAATTGTTGCAGAAAATTTGAAAATTGAATTTAATACTAATTCGCATGATAAAAGGCGTAAATTTAGGAAAAGATTTGCAGATGAAATTAACGATAATAATGATACAGAAATAATGGGTGAAAATTACTTAAAAACACAGGTGTTTTACAAAATTTTAGACTTTATTATCGGAAGCTTAACTTGGCGATATCGAGCTTTGAAAGAAATATGTGGTTCGTTCGGGTTTTTGTGGAATTATTTAAAAACTGATGATGACTTGTTAGTACAAACTAGTAAGGATTTATGCAATAAGTATACTTTCGATATCGCCAAGGAAATTTCAGATGAAATAATTCATTTGAAAACCATTCACCGAGCCACATTTGGTGAAAATCAGTTGCTTCCTATAAATTTATTAAATAAAATGAAAGAACTGAAAATAGATGCCGTATTCCCAAACATTTGCATTGCATTGAGAATATTTTGTACAATACCAGTTACTGTAGCTCAAGCGGAACGTTCATTCAGCACATTGGCGAGGGTAAAAAACGTATTGAGGTCACCTATGTGTCAAGATCGATTAAATAGTTTGGGTACCTTAGCTATCGAAAGCGCTTTAGCGAGGGAAATAGATTTCGAAAATGTGATAAAATGTTTTGCAAACAAAAAAGCGCGGAAAGCTTTATTGGTCTGATTATAAGTGTAAATTAAATTAAATAAATATGTACAATAAAATATATTTTGTTATTTACTTTTTTTTTGACTAAAAATTTTTTTTGGGGTTTTTCCCCGGGCCCGGCATTGTCTCTCGACGGCCCTGTGTAAAAGAGTCTGCTCCACGTTAAATCCGTCTAGACCAAACGTCCCTCCACTGGTGTGGTGCGATGTGGACAGGAGGCAGCTCATGTGTCGTTCCCGCCATCTGAAAGTAGTTCAAAATTACAAGGTCTTTCCCAAAACAATCCTAACGTTGCTTTAAAATAGGGTCTTAATGTAACTAAACTAAACTAAACTCATTGAATAAAAACGCAAAATATTATAGCTTTTAAATGATGAGTATACTCATCAAAAACAGTTTGTGGTTAATTTGACTAGTTTCATATTTGTAAACATAAGATTTTGTAACTGTTTTATCACCCATTGTTTGATGATTGATAACTCGTTTCACTTGCCCATTGTTTGATATTAGAATTTCGATACTTTCTTGAGTTTCAATGATAACACTCTGATATTTTCGAAGTTTAAATATCTTAATCACTTAATTTAATCCAGTTTCGATTTAACAATAATTGGTCATCTGATAGTGAATTGGAAAAAAGTTGTTCAATTTTTCAGAAAATAGTTAACTAAAGAAAAAAATTAACAATTCTTCTTTATGTTTTAATAAACGTGTATTAAAAAAACAATTACCATTCAACTTATTGATTATCATGTGAGAACAGAGTGTTTTTGTTTGAGATTTTTGAAGCATCAAAATGCACAAGCAAAAAGCTGCCGATGTATCACTTTTAAGGCATCCATTTTTCGCTTTTAGGGTTATTACAAAATGATCCTGTTCCATCAGGCGACTTATCGCCAGTAAAAAGTTACAACTATGCATGAATGTCCGCCATATATTCATTCAGAGTTGATTTTTCGCTAGCAGGTAAGATTCGCTTTTGATATAAAGTACAGAAAGTTAAATTTATAAGTAATTGCTTTTAAAATTAAGAGACAGAAACTAGTGTTCATTCGCGAATTCAAAAACCCTCAACTCTTTTAAGGCCTTATCACACGGCAAAATATCTTCGGCACTTTCCGTCAGCAAACGACAGCGAATGTGACGTCACTTCGAAGTTTCACATGATTGGTTGAATTTCGTTTGCGGACAATATTTCGGAAGACATTTTCGAACTGGTTAGAAAAAGTTGTCGATTATGAAACTTGCTTGACTGGTTTTTGAGGGTACAAACGGAAAATTGATAGTGAAATTTCACCATGTGATAAGGTCTTTACGCATGCATTAGTAGTCTATTATTAGTTTATTTAGTCTAAAAAGCGGTGAGAGGAAAGATGAAAAGGGGAAATATTTACATCTGACAGTAAAATGAGCTTGAATTATTCATGGTTAAAAAACAAGAAAGAATTGCGCATAGTTAGTAATATTGTGGGAAAAATATTTCAATTCACAATACATTATTATGTTGTTTCACAGTGAGAGCAACATTCACAATAATATATTCTAATTCATAATAAATATAGTCTAATTGTAACCCGCAATAAAATATTATGTTGTTTCCTCTAACTCATAGTGAGATTTCTGAACTTTTAATAAGTATAAACAAATGGAAGAATCCTTTTCTTAAAATTTGATAATAGTTAATTTTTAAGAAGTGGATTATATATATATACACAGATGGAAAAAAAATCCCAACACCAAGAAAAAATTATTGTACAGTAATGAAATTTTAGGAATACATTTGTCTAGGTAACATATTTAATTGATTAAAGTTTCAAGATCACAGGCAGAGCCATTGGTGGGAAGAGCCATTTCAAATGTGAAATGTTGGTACATTAGTAACCGGTGTAACCGCCAGAATTTTGAACGCAAGCATGCAAACGTGCATGCATTGTGTCGTACAGGTGTCGGATATCAGTTTGTGGGATGGAGTTCCATGCCTGTTGCACTTGGGCGGTCAATGCAGGGACGGTTAATGCTGGTTGTGGATGACGCTGGAGTTGTCGTCCAATGATGTCCCATACGTGCTCGATTGGAGAAAGATCTGGTGATATAGCAGGCCAAGGCAACATGACACTCTGTAGAGCATGTTGGGTTACAACAGCGGTACCTCCTTCTAACCAACAAACGTTATCCTGTTGGAAAACACCCCCTTATGCTGTTCATGAATGGCAGCACAACAGGTGTATCACTAGACTGACGTTCAAATTTGCAGTCAGGGTGCGTGGGATAACCACGAGAGTGCTCCTGCTGTCATACGAAATTGCTCCCCAAACCATAACTCCAGGAGTAGGCCCTGTGTGCCTAGGCCGCAGACAGGTCACTAGCAGGCGTTCACCTGGCCTCCTTCTAACCAACAAACGGCTATCACTGCGACCAAGGCAGAACCGGCTTTCAATAGAAAACACAACAGATCTTCACTCCGTCCTCCAATGAGCTCTAGCATGACACCACTCACGTCGCAAACGGCAGTGGTTTGGAGTCAGTGGAATGCACTGTACAGGGCGTCTGGCTCGGAACTTTCCTTTAAGTAACCGATTTGTAACAGTTCGTTGTGTCACTGTGGTGCCAACTGCAGCTCGAATTTCAGCTGCAGACGCAGTACGATTAGCCACAACCATACACTGAATACAACGGTCTTCCCTCTCAGTAGTACCACGTGGCCGCCCGGAACCTGGTCTTCTTGAGGCAGTACCTTCTATTGACCACTGCCGCCAATACACATGCGCAGTGGATACATTCCTTCCAAGTCTTTCAGCAATATCGCGGACGGAAAACCCACCTTCTCGTAGCCCTACAACACGACCTAGTTCAAACTCAGTGAGCTGTTGATAATGGCTTCTTCGTTTTCTCAGAGGCATGGTTGACTAACATTAACTCACTACGTCAAATCTCAACTGTAAATAAAGATCACGAACTTTACAGTACTTATTTAAAGCAAACCTCATTTGCATGTTCATAGTGTCGCTACTAGTGCCACACTTACGCGCGTAGCTCGAAATTTGAATCGCCGTCATCTTATAGATGTATAAACACGCCTACCAAATTTCGTTTATCTAGCTCAGCTCCTTCCTAGTGTTGGGATTTTTTTTCCATCAGTGTATATATATATAAGCGTTAGTCGCGTAACTGAAAGTTCTGTCCTCGTCTCAGCCATAGACCGCCGTGATTGCTAATGGCAGTTGGAGCAAGTTAAATAGGTCGTGGCTGTAAAGTCCTCCAAGTTCCCATAACAAATTATACCTCTGGGGGTATTGAATCAGGGATGAGTAGGTCTCTGATTTGAATCTAAATTCTGACTTGCGTATGGATAAATGATTGTATGACTGAGCTTGATCATCTACCTACAAAGTGGTGGGTCATGTGTGTTCGAGCAAAGTCGTACTTTCACCTTAACGGTGCTCGTTAACAACGAAAGGCTACACTTCTGCCTTCATTTAAAAGAGCTCCGCTCATTCGGGCTTGGTATGACCGAATGGCATTAGATCCACAATAATTTTATATATATATATAACATTGTAAAAGTAACATCGGTAGGTAATGGCGATAATATAGAATGTCATTTTTTGCCTCTTGAAGCAGCTATATAAGTAATCAATATACAATTTTGAGTTAAAATCAAATAGAATGGATGCAACGCTTACATAAATAAAACTGAGCAAAAAAAAAAGCATCGAATGGGATGGAAATAAAGTTCAAAGAAGAATTCCGTAAATGTGCTCATCATTCCGCATCTCGCCAGCATTTCCGATGAATAGACCTTATCTATTGGAGGAGTCAATTTCGCCCCTTACTGAAATAATATCGAAGAAGTTTAGTTTAGTTATATTAACGTCCCGTTTTAAAGCAACACTTGGGTATTTTTAGATGAACTTCGTAATTTTTAACTGTGGTCAGATAACGAAGACATCAGACATCTCCAAATTTCTACACTACACGGTAGTCTTAGGATAGTGAAAGTGACAGTAGTTTATAATGGTCTCAAAAACGTTTGTTAAATTTTTTATAGTTTTAATTTAATTTACGAAAATTAAAATTTGAATATGAGAAATAAAATAAAAGCACTCTGTAAAACAAAGGATAATCATCGAAAATTTCAATAGTTTCTCCGAAAATAATAAATTTGACATGCTCTATAACGTTAAAAATTGAGAGAGAAATATTTTCATATTTATGCCTATTAAGTTGGGGTTTTTTTCGTTTTCTTTTTTATTCACTTTTATTTTCTAAAATTAATTAATTTTATTTATCTATACTTATAATAAAGTTGATTGTGTGCGTGTGTTGATATTCTACAGGCCGGACCTTTTGATCTGCAGCTACCAAATTTGGCACATATATATCTTGCAGGAAAAATTAGTTTGCTTTTTATCAATGCATTACCACCCGTTGACAAAATGTCTAAATGAAACATTAGGTTAATTCTAATTGTGGTCTAACCATAATAAAATGTAATATTCAACACATGTTTGAATGAAGAATAAATAAGAAATTTGCCATTTTCTTAAAAAGTTAATGAAAAAAAAAGTTTTTTGGGGATATTTTAAGACAGCTATAAATAATTCAACTTTATTTAAGACATACGTTGTTTAACGTAGAAATAATATCTTCTGCAATGAAGGTTCACCTTCTAAAACTTTATTGATTGGCATATATATCTATTAAAAACTGTCTAAATGAAATTTATAATTACCTTTAATGTAGGTAGTTTCAAATAATAAATGTTCTGATAAATTACGAACTTTAAACTTTTGTGCAGATAATATGTTCTGGGGTCATGTGTAATAAAATATTCTTGGAACTCTAATATTTAATATAAAAGAAAAGTTTCATTCTGTTGCAATTAAAACGGATTGAATTATGAAAACTTTAATATCTTTGTTGTATAAAAACGGACGATTTCAGACCTCTCTGTCAATCTTGAAGAAAATATCCCAACCAGAATTTGGCGTCTTGACCTTTCCCTGTATTTATTGGCGATAGCGATAATCGAACTCACGACCTTAAAGTTCGTAACCAGATAACATGACCACAAGGCAAAAATGACTACTCATTATTCAGGTTATTAATCTGCCTTATAAAGCTCCTACTACAATATTGAAGCAAATGGAGTCGATTGAGTAACTTTTATAGACTCCATATCAGATTATTCGGGATATCGGAATGCATTAAAAGACAATTTGAAACAGAGTGCTCGAGATTTGAAATTTGGCAATAACATTTGGCTTCAACAAGACGTAAAACTCTGACTCAACAAGTCACTATCCATGACGTGAAACTCTGACTGTTCTACAATGTCGAAAGTAAGTTACATATTCCTCCAGAGTAACCAAACATAAGACCTCATTACATGGTGAAATATCGTCAGTACTTTCGTCAGCAAACGATCACGAAAATGACATTAAAGCCTTATCACACGGCAAAATATCGTCGCCACTTTCCGTCAGCAGAAACTTTTGTCAACGTGACTAATTTCAAAGTTTTACATGATTGGTTAAATTTCACTTGCGGACAATATTTTCATCACTATCGTCGGCATTTTCTAGCTAGTTAGAAAAGTTGTCGATTGTGAAAAACTTACAAGACCGGTTCTGAGGCTAAAAATGGAAGATAGCTGATGGAAAGTGCAGACGATATTTCTCCGTGTGATAAGGCCTTTACTTGAGTAATATCACTATCGAAGTTTCCCATGATTGCTTGAATTTCGTTTGCAAACAATATTTCTGTCACTATCGTTAACATTTTTAATCTGGTTAAAAAAATCTCCCGATGACGAAAAACTTGCTTGACCGGTTGTTTGCTTGTAGAAACGAAAAACTGCTGACGATATTTCGCCGTGTAATAAGGCTTTTAAACTCTGTCGAAAAAAGAGGGATTTATTGGAACGTAAGATTCGACAGCATAACATAATATCGAAATATATACCAAAAAAAATTATTATGAATAAGAATAATATTTCGTTCGAAATATAAGAATAATATTTCGTTCGAGAAAACCCCCAGGCTAGTCTAATCGGTTCTTAAACGATTGACAGAACAGAGGTGGTGACACCGGGAGGGTAAGGGGCGGGCAACAGCCCCCCCCCCCCCGTCGGTGGCTGTTTGCCCCTCTCCCCCGGCAGAAGTCTTATTACTTCGGAACGCAGTTGTTGCGAATTTAGCATCAACGAATATAATAATTCAAAACCCAACTTAGAATTTAAATATTATAAACAATCAAAGTTTCGGAGGAATGATTTAATTTGGTTGAATGACAATGTTTGACAAATGACCGCCAAGGTGATTGGTGAATACATTTTTCGACATTTCTCCGAGAGTCAATGAAAACATCAACGCAAAGTTAGGTCGACTGATTGTCGAACATAAGATGGAACTATCACAGATTCAGTCTATAGTTTGCTCAACATTTGGTGTAATAAGCGATGAGGTAAAAAGAGCCTGCCGTATTCTGTCGACTATTCTTTGTCGGTCGACTAGAAAATCGGAGCGGCGGATGTTAAAATGAAAGGTAATCAAACATCGAATTTAATTGTTGAATATTCAGACTATAGTTTGCATCACCGGACGAAACGAAAAAGAGAATTAGAGAACGCATTTGAAAAAGTTTTTATTGTGATTATGATGTGTTCGTGCTTTCACGGAAAGGGGATGCAGTAGCTTCTGAGGGTAAAGACCCCTGAGCACCCAGAGGGCAAAAGTCTCCTAGCTCAAATGAAGGTGACACACACCTTCGCTTTAACAACCCCTTCTTACAGGGGCGCAACTTCATACATCATACAGATAGAGCACATAACAACCATGCCGGAGCCGAGATTCGAACCCGAGACGCCCAGATCACGGGGAAGATTCGCTACCCTTATGCCAGGATGCCCGCGCGTTTTTATTATCATCATCATCATCATCATCATCATCATCATCACCACCACCACCACCACCACCATCATCATCATCATTATTATTATTATTATTATTATTATTATTATCATCCTCATCATCAATCAAAATCATTACAATCAATCAAAGAAATCAATGCGACTGACTCCGGTGACGCTTGCGCGACATTTGGCAAGTAATACAAGCAATAAAATGGTAGTGAATTAGATGTTGTATTTTACAAAGTATTTTCTGATTGATCGAGTATACGCGATAGATTTCGATGGCGTCAAGTCGATAGATTGTTGAACATATGATGAAACCTCATAGTTTGCTCAACATTTGGCAAAATAACCGACGAGGTTAAAAATATCGCATTTTTCAACTATTCTTTACCAGTCAACTAAAAAAGCGGAGAGGCGAATGTTAAAATAAGAAGCAATCGGACATCTAATTTGCTATAGGACATCATCTCAGCCTATAATTTGCATCACATTCGGCAAAAAAACTGACGAAATATCGAAGTTGCGATTTCTCTTTTTGGCTAACATTATACATGCACACAATATTCTATCTAAGTATGCACTTCACTTGTACAAGGAATTAGTGCCTTAGTTTTTTATATTCTACATTTAATATTATAACTGCAAAATGGAGTACAATTTTCCTTTTTTTAAAAAATATTAGTTTATAATAGCTCTGAAGGCGAAAAGTATTTAACAATAACACATGCTTAAAATTAAGGGAGCTCAAATTCAAATGTAGTAAATGTTCTTACTGCTTTTGAATAAAATGTAGACATTTTTTTAATTTAAATATTTGCATATGTATAATTACAGGTTAAACAGTTCATTTTTTTACATGCGCCTTTTACATATCTTTCTATGACACTTATAAGCGAAAGAAGTTTAATACTTAAAAGATATTAAATGTTATAATGTTTTCTCTGTACATTTTTAAAATCAATAACATCCCTTTAGATATCCACATTTTATATAGTTCTTACGAGCGTGTTTGGAAGATATTTTAATGCCGAAGTTTGGTTCCTTATTTAAAAATTCTTTTAGGTTGGTGATTATATGGCTAGATTATCGAACAGGTACAGTAGGCTACTGCCTAAGTTCCTTTACAACTTCAAGAGCATCCAAGAATTTTTTTATTGCAGTTTTTATGCTACAAAGACAAATCTTTTTATAAGGAGCTTTAGCTTGAACATACAGTTGATTCCGGTTAATCGGACCACATCGGGACGCGATCATTTTGGTCCTAATAACCGGATGGTCTGATAACACGAACATACCCTATGTTACAAGACAAGACGTGCAATATATACGTGCGTAACATACTAAAATGTCATTATGACCTTTATTGTACGGCACACGCGTATGGCGAACATACAAACTAGAACTACTGTTGCTTATGAACTTCGTTCATTGAAAAATAAATTTACAAACAAATTCTTCGAAACTATCTACACGATACTGAGAATGCGAAGCACAATAAAAAAAAGTTCTTATCAAATTCCAGTCAACGTTTGAAGAACTTACTACCGAGCTGCCCGTTCTAAGAAACTAAGTGCTTGCTCACCTCTCGCTGGTTCTTTTCCCTTTCGGACCTCCTGCTGTTCACAGGCGACTTGTGGCTTCTTTTTCATCTTCCCTGCCACGTTCTTTGGTCCGTTTAAACGGAATTTTGGTCCAAATAAGCGAATAATATTAGGCTTATGTACATAGGATTTGTTTCGGTTCTTTAAGATTCGGTCCGAATAAGCGGCTGGTCCGATTACCCGGTGGTCCAATTAACCGGATTCGACTGTATTCTAAATAAAATCAACAATATTTAATTTTAATCACTAAATGCAGAACAATTTTGCTGAATTATTAAATTTTACAATGACATAACCTGATCGCAGAACCTGGGAAAATGAACCAATGGAAAAAGCAATATCAAAATCGAAACTTCGTAGCGCGCATTTTGTTTACATCGTTACAAGCTCAAAGTTTGGCATGTGTATTTGACATGACTCTAGGAAGATAATTCCAACTTTCGAAAATAAAACCGCTGTTGTCACAGAGTGCGTGTAAATGGCTTACTTGATAAAACTGTAGAATGTTTAAAACTGTGTGGTTTTTGATGGAAACAAAAATATTAGAAACAGCGTTTTCAGCTCAAGTTATTCTAATCGAATTTAGATAAACTTAAAATTGAAATCATCATGAGAATTGCACATGAAATCCATCAGTAAATACATTGTTATTATAGGTATGTCGAAGAAAATTTTCATTCCTTTTTATTAAGGAGATCAGTGTGAAGTTGGTTTAATTTTGCCATAAATAAAATAAAAATAATGCTACTCCATTTGAATGTATAAGTTGTTTTTGGTCTGGAATTTAACAGTAAAGAATAAACATTGAAATATTTTTGTTTACTTTGTAAAATATTTGAAGACATATTTAAGCAATTTTCAAGATTTGGTTTAAATTTACTATAAATTGCATTGTTTTTATAAAATGGAGAGTAAAATCTCGTAATTATAATTTAAAAAATAAAACAAATCTATATTTTATCATAGTTATAATGACTTTTAGTTTAGAAATCCTACTTAATTTTTTCATACACACACACACACACACACACACACACACACACACACACACACACACACACACATATATAAATTTTTTCTGAATTTTAAAAATGGAGTATTTTTCATCTTTGGTTAAGATCTGAAACAATATTTACAATGTTGGTTTTACATGGCAAATTTTTCTATGTATTTACTGCATGATCTGCTGCTCTATTCATTTGAAATGCCATATATTGTAATTCTATTTGGTAAATATTCTTATATTAATTATGTTATTAATCTTTTTCATTTTATATACGAATCTCATGTGACTTTATTTCTTTTTATTCATATATACATAATCTTTTTCCAGGATTTGAATCGAACTTGGTATAATCAGGTTCCAAAATTCTCATCATGTTTTGAAGACATCATACTTGTTGCACTACCTTGTTTATCTTATTTTGTAATTCTCTTTATTAATTTATTGCTACTTCCAAGACCTACTAGTTCAAATCTGCTACCATGGACTTGGATGAATGTAACAAAAATTGTAAGTTTTGGCAAATTTATATTTAAAAAGAATATATAAGATTAAGAGTGTATATGTATATGTGAATATGTGTGTGTGTGCAAAAAATAAATTTACGTGTAATATTTTTATTTATTTTGAAGTAGGTTTATATTTCGCAGTTTGTAGATTTTGTTGTTAATCTGTGAAAAGTTAGTTAAATTTTTGGCTGTTAATCTTTGATGAATTAATTTAATTAATGATTATTTATTTATTAAATGAATGGAATATCAAAAATCATTTTGTGATTAACAAATTTTTGCACTTATTTTAAAATCATTTATATAATGGAAATCATGTTAGGTTTATTTATAATTATTTCAAATCTTCCATAAATAAACACAAAAAAATAATACATTTTATTTTTAAGAAAAACAAAGAAATTATTTATTTATTTTTTAACATATCAAAAATTTGTAGGAAATTAAATCAAAAACTATTTTTAAAGACCTTCAGTACTTTTAAATTGCTTTACATTTTTGAGGTTAAATGTTTTTCAATCAATTTATGATATTTTTTTCTTACAATTATATTATATTTATTTATTTATTTGTGAATGGTATAAAAGCTTATCCAGAGAAATTTTTTGGGAATTTGTACAAAAGAGAGAAGTAATTATTACTGTATCAATTAGTGAGTAATATTTCACTCACTCTTTTTAGTTGTCCTTTCAGTACTTTAATCAATTGATAATCATTTTACTATTTTTTAATATTGACTAACCCATTTAGGTTGATTTTTAATAGTTGGATTTCTTATGATTTAAAGAAGACCATAGATATCTTCTGGTGTTTGTATATTAATTGCATCGACAAACTCTAGAATTAATCATATGCCATTAACCAATATTAGTTATGAAAAAGCCTGGTAGATGCATCATTTTTTTTTCTTTGTGATTATTCATTGGTATATAGTTAATACCAAATATAGACAATAATCTTGATAAATTATGAGTTCTAATTTTTTTAAAATTATGCATTGTTATCTGTTATTTCTTTAAATACATAGATATTATATTTTATAAAGATATAATTTTTTGATGGTAAATATAAATGAAAAATATAAACAGTTTATTTTTTATTGTAAACATTCTATTTAGGATGCATTTATTCTATATTTGAGATTTTTTAAATTTATTATATACATATATTTTCACTGTAATTTCTGTGGTATAGAGTTACAAAGAATTGAAAAGCTCAACTATATTTCAAAATCTAAAGATTAAACGATAAAGTAAGGATTTCTGAAAGGATCAAACTCTACAAATATTAAATCCAGCTACTTAATAAAGGTACAATACATTTTTGTCTTCTTTTATTATGTTTATTAGCTCAAAAACAATGAATACAGCAGCAACAACAAAAAATGAGCGAGAAGGAGAGACATATATCATTATATTTTTTTCAGTTTAATAGATCTTGTATATAATAATTTGTAATAAATTTATATAACTAATAATTTGTAATGTTAAACTTGTTTGAAATTTTTTATTTATTTATAATTTTTCATAATAATTAAATACATTTTTAACAAAGAGAATCATTAATTAATAATTGTCTTTTATTACTTACTTTATTACTTAATTTTTCATGACATACATATTTAAAAAGTAATAAATGAAAGCATACATATTTTCATAAAATTTTCTGAAGTAAAATAAATCATTGACATTAAATTTAAAGCATTTGAAAATATGCAATTAAATTGACCAACTATTTGAAAAGAGGTTCCATGATGGGCATTTCCTGAGACTTTAAAATGCCTAAACATGTCAATGCTTACACACATTTTTGTGCCATCAACTTGAAGCAGAAATGCATAAAAAGGAAATAATTGCTTTTTTGGTCTCATAAAATTTTTTTAGAAGGATGCTAACAATTACATTTCAGCTTATCATTATTACATACTATTAATTTATCTTAAAAAAATTTTTTTAAGTGTTATTCATTAAAAATTTTAAAACTTGCCCATTTTATAGTTGAAATTGCCTATTTGGAATCAGACATTCATTCTTCTTTTGTTTTTTCATATATCATATACTTTTTGATGTTGAAAATATAATCTGAATGATTTATTTCCTTTCAGGTTCTTTCATTTTGTTTATTTGTCATGAGCTGTATTTGGTGTGGTATTGTTATTTATGACATTTATGTTGAACAGGATATGCCTTCTTCTTCATTATTATCATCATCTTCCAAAATTGCCATATTTGTGAGTATTATTATTTCTTTTAATTAAAAAAACATCTCTAATGAATATCATATTTGCAGTAGTATTTAAAATATATATAAATATATATTAAAATATATATTTTTTTCTTTCAGTTTCTTATAACATTGATAATGCTGAAGCATAGGTCTTGTGGAATTACAACATCAATAGCACTGTCCACATTTTGGTTAATCTTTTCATTTTGCTCCATAATTTTATATAGATCAACATTTTTGTCGTACTTCATTCTTGTAAGTAATTTACTTTTAATTGATTATTATGTTTGAAATTTTGCAATGTAATTTCTTTTCAATGCCAGCTTTATCTAAAACTGATAAGTTTTCCTGTGACTAAATAGCTTCATAATAATTTTTTCTAGCTTTATTGTTCAATTTCAAAACAAATAACATATTTACTAAAATATTCCCAAAATAGTATTTCAGTCTTGTAAATAATTGACTCTTAAAAATGTTAAAGCAAAAAAAAAAAAAAAAAAAAACTGGTCAGATTTTTTTTTCTAAGAATAAAATAATTTATTGTTTCTAATTTTTCAATAGTTTGAGTTATAATTTTATTTAAGAATCAAATATATTTTAATAAGTGCATGCTCTTTTATTATCTGTTAAGTTTTGCATTCAATTTCAATAGGAATTTGAGGTAGTCAGTTAACTTATGATGGATTTTTCTAAAATGAGGATTGTAGATAATTATAAGTATTGATTTGTAATTATTATTTTAGTCAAGTTATATGTTATTGCTATAACATTTTTAATAAGTTATAGTATTCTCAAAAATTATTTTTATAAGAATATTTTATTATTCATATATTTACATCCATTTATGTATACATTTTGCATGTTACAGAAATCAAAAGAGGCTTCAGGGGTCATTTTTATTTTAGACATGCTGTTTTATCCTTTAATTTTTGTTCAACTGATTCTATCAGTAAAAACTGATAGAAAAAGATTCTCTGCACTTCAGGTAAGTTGCACATAAGTTTTATTTATCTTACAGATAACTGTAGTATCTGCAAAATTCTTAAGCTTTTAGATGAGGTTTCCTTCTTTGATTATTTTATAAAAAACCTTTTTAAATATATCAACCCAAATAATAGTTCCATCCTACCAAATTTAAACTTGCCAAAACTTATCAAGTTTTGAGGTTTAATACTTTTATTTAAGATTTTGAAGGTACCATTGGATTTTTTTGAACAAAAATCATATATGAAATAAATTATGGATTAGTATTTTAAGAAATGTTGAAATTCTAAAATGTGTGCCAAAGCGCCAACATGTAAAGATACTTAATGAAAAATTATTTTCAATTTCAGGTTTATTTTTAATTCATTGCCAACTTTTAATTACTGTTATGTTTCAAAACTGATTCATTGATAAATTACTTTCACACATATCTATCTATACACATTATGATAGTTATTTTTCGATTCCCTAAACATTTTAGGGGGCCGTGGTGGCCTGGTGGTAAGGTCTCGGCTTCGGAACCGGAGGGTTTCAGGTTCGAGACTCTATTCCACCGAAGAACCGTCGTGTGAGGGGGCCTCTTGCACGTTAAATCTGTCAGGCCAAACGTCCTCCCGCTGGTGTGGTGGGGAGAGGGGGATGCCAGTTCAGGTGTCGTCCCCGTCATCTGACCGTGGTTCAA
Organism: Argiope trifasciata; assembly: GCA_026543055.1. Lineage (NCBI taxonomy): Eukaryota > Metazoa > Arthropoda > Arachnida > Araneae > Araneidae > Argiope > Argiope trifasciata. Next base: position 767,243 of record JAPMOQ010048992.1, read on the forward strand.
AATGACGAGGTCCGTCCGTGTTGCTTTAAACGGGACGTTAATATAACTAAACTAAACTAAACCCTAAACATTTTAACATGTTCTTTTAATTTTTTTTTCAGGAAGCTAATATAATGGATGAAGTATCATTTCTCTCATGCATTACATACTTATGGTTTATGAAGTAAGTATAATAAAGTACATTCAGTGATTGTTTTTATTAACTTTTCTAACTCCATCCATTTTACTAAATTATGCAAAACTGTACAACTTTATATTTAATAGAAAATTTTTTCGTGTATTTTCTAATAAACTTATTATGTCAGAGAACGCCTCACAGGGCACTGGTGTGCAACAAGAAATATTAACTTTTGGCGAGAATGTAGCATTTTTTACTGAATCTATGGTGCCATTCTTGGCGAGTTATTTGGCGACTACGCTCTGACATGCATTAATAGTATCCAAAAATTGAATTTTCGTTTTGGTCACGTTTTTTTACGTCGATTGAAACCAAACGCAAAACTGCACTTGTAGTTACAAAATTCCATACAAAATTTTATATATTCAAGTCACTGTGTTGTCAAGTTATCGAGTTCACATGTTTCAAAAAGTGAAGAACAACAGATAGTTTATCTTTGTTTGCTTTGGATCAAAATTTGATGATGTCTACATTATATATATTTAATCTGTGTACCCACTTATCTTATCTACTTGTCCACTTGTCTTATCTATCTAGCTGTCTTCGGTTTATAATTATTATGCTAATTTTAAATTCAAATTAGCCAGACAGACGAATTTCCACCAAATAGATTTTATTCAAAATTCGACAGAAGTCTGCAAAATTCGCGTAAAGACTGTATGCCTAATTTCACCTGTTTAGCTTAAAGTGTTTTTGAATTATCTGTGTCACAGATAGACAGACATTTTCTAGAAATGTGTTTTTTGGACACTGGAAGTTCTTGTGATGGAGATTTGTCAAAATCTCGAGTTCGAATTTTTTTGATAATTACTCAATATGCAAGCAAAGGATAAAAACACTTGACTTTTCAAATATCAACTTCAGCATTGCAGAGTAAAATATGGCCTTCTAAATCAAACCGACAAACAAAAACAAAACATAAAGCTATGAATAAAAAAAATATAGTTATTTATTTTCACGTTTCTTTGTGGGCTGGGACTTGGATTGAGAATGAAAAGCTTTCGGCATGGTGATTGGTTCTCATTACCGCTGTGGATATACGGAAAGCTGGGGGTCTGGTTCTTTCCCTCTATGACCGATATGCTTCCTGAGGGAAGAGTTGTATCGTAGCTGGTGATAGCCCTTAAGTTTGAACCACAATTCCGCCAACGTTACTGTTACGATGCTTCGGTCATTCAAATTTTTCCGTTTGCCTTCGGGTGGAATGGAGTACTGTACTATCGTCACAAGAAAAACCCTGCCCATGGTTGCCGTAAATAGACGAGTCTAAGTAAGGAGGGAAGTAGGCATTAAAGCAGTCCATAACATTTGGCTAACTAAGCGCGCTTCATTAGGCGAGAAATTCATCTCGCTTGTGTTTATACAGATGTATTTATATGACAATTAAATAAAGTTAAATTATAGATAATAAATATTTTATTCATATTCTTTTGAGAACTAACGAAATCTTTGTAATAACTCATACACCCTAAAATTGGTTACCCAGTCCTCCGTAGTATTTCTTACACATAACGTAATATCCACAAATTATTGAAGAATAGATGTTTCCAAAGAATTTTAATAAATTAAAACATTACACAAAATTATTTAGCTTGCATCTATTACTAACTGAATATATAACCGGCGACTCCTCTAATTATAATGATAACGGTTCTTTTGGCGCCAAAAGAAATACCGCCCTTTCTTACACCCCTAAAATGTAATAGAACATCCCGTTTTCAAGCCAACTGATTCTTACTTTTAAGGCCTTATCACACGGCAAAATATCTTCGGCACTTTCCGTCAGCAAACGACAACGAAAGTGACGTCACTTCAAAGTTTCACATGATTGGTTGAATTTCGTTTGCGGACAATCTTTCCGACGACATTTTCGAGCTTGATAGAAAAAGTTGTCGATTTTGAAACTTGCTTGACAGGTTTTTGAGAGTAGAAACGGAAAAGTGATGACGAAATTTCACCGTGTGATAAAGTTTTTAGGGTTAAAAGGTTTTTTTTCCTGACGGTAAGACAGTAGGTAGATCTTGTGCTGGTATTTCGTGTTGTGAATTAATTTAAATAATCTTCTATGCATTTTCTATTAAAACAACAAAAATTAAAATTAAAATCTTATAATATTTTAGAATGCAAGTTTGGATATGTTTCTTGAAGGCAATACACAGCATTTAAAAGTTAAAAACTGTACTTTTTCAGATATATATACAAAGGCAGGAAAAAACTTCTGACAGTTGAAGATTTCTTCTTTTCAAGTATTCACTTAACAGCTAAAACTGTATATGCAAGCTTTGAAAAACACTGGAAATATTATTTGTGAGTATACTTTCTTTCTTTCTTTCCCTTCTCCCTTATTATTATTACTTTTTTGAAGAAATTTCGGTGAAAATGTGCTTTGGGTCCCCTGCTTGGCGCATTTTTCAAAAGTCGCCAACTGGCGCGTTTTTGCGTGTTGTCTCGCGGAGTTGAATGTAACTAACACTATGTAAAAGCGTGCCAGTTGGCGACTTTTTGAAAATGCGCCAAGAAGGGGACCCAAAGCACAGATTAACCGAAATTTTAATATACATAATTAACAGATTTCTGTGTTAGGGTTCACGCATTAAATATCGATGGATTTATGGAGGGCCGCTTTAAAGCTAACAACCTGTAAGCGATTTTTTCATGACTTATTCTCCGATTTGATCGACGGACTATTTTGTGATTGAACTGCTATTTAATTTTTGTAAATAATATAAACCTAAATGAAAACTAGTTGTTCATTGTAAATATATACGGTTGTAAACAAAAAAATATTTTGTTACGGTCCTTTATCAGATGTATCTTAGTCAAAATACTTCATGGTATGAAAAAGAGTAAAAATATATGAAAGAATAGCACTTGATAAAATATCAACGCATGAGAAAAAATATATCTAATATTATAAAAAAATATATCTAATATTTAATGCGTTGAATACTGATATGCAAAATGATAAAATTTAATGATGTAGAATTTATAAAGGATTTTATTCTTGCGTTTTTTGAAATTCTCTTTTTTATTATAAAAATTGAGTGGTAGCATTGTTATTAGCAATCGAATGGTAGCATTTTATTATAAAATTGAATGGTAGCATTCTATTTCTTTTATTATAAAAATTGAATGATAGCATTGTAAGTATCAGCGAATTCCTATTGTCTCTTGATAATTAATATTTATAAACGTAGTCTGCCACTGCTTGTCAATTTCTTTCTTCCCATTTCTAAAGAGATTGCAAAATGGAAACTAGCACAGCCCTCCACCATAACAATTCGCCCGATTTCCCTAATTTTCAGAGACAACTAATAAATTTAGTCATTTTTAAATATAGCTAACCAATCAAAATGCTCTATACTGTTGTCTAGTTTTTTTCTTGCTGTATTGTAACTAATGTGCTATTTTATCTTTGTTATAATAAGATGTAGCTCATTAATGTCGCTTGATATGTCTAAATTAATCTTATTAATACTAACCATCTTCAATGATCTCATTAATGTTATTAACATAGTCATGTCGTTCATTTTTGACGAAATATTTTATAAAAGTAAAATGAAAGGCTATTTTAAATTAAAACTGCATTGTAATGATAAAGCAATTTATTGCTTAAGGCCTTATCACCCGGCAAAATATCTTCTGCACTTTCCGTCAGCAAACGGCAACGAAAGTGACTTGTGTGACGTCACTTCAAAGTTTCATATGATTGGTTAAATTTCGTTTGTGGACAATATTTCCGACGACATTTTCGAGCTGGTTAGAAAACGTTGTCGATTATGAAACTTGCTTGACCGGTTTTTAAGGGCGGAAACAGAAAAGTGCTGACGAAATTTCACCGTGTGAAATTAGTTATCAGTTATACTTTTAAAGTATACTTTATTTTAAAGTATTAAGTACTTACTTTTAAAGTATACTTTTTTATACTTTATTAGTGAAATCAGTTATACTTTTAAATTGGCGAAATCAATTGGAGAAATGGATCCAGTTGTTGAAATTGGGACGTTTATCTTATCTTTCGATATCTCTCGAAAATAGAAAACGAAGTGACAGACGAATCTTTATTATGTATCTAGAAACCACAAGCTTTCATAAGAAATAAAAATTGATAAAATAGGTAATGCCTGTTACTGGATAACTGTGTCAGAAATTTTCAAAACAGAGAATATTTAGTGAAATAGAGTTTCTGAACAAGACACTATTGTTAACGTATCCAGATGTCATTAAATTTCATAAAAAAGTAATAATTGCCAAAAACAGTTCCTGTTATTACA
>JAPMOQ010048992.1:771704-827983 GCA_026543055.1 Argiope trifasciata
TTAACCGAAAAACAATTAATGTACACACATAATAGCGAAGAATAAAGAATTACAAAGTTCTAATCAACGATCAAATCACGAATTACATAAATCGAAACATTATAAAACATAATAAACACGAACATAAATCGAAACACGCACGAACACAGTAGTAACACAAAGGCATGAATACACAAAAACATCACAACATGGTGTTAAAAGTAATGGGTATTCAAGATAATAAAATCAATAAAACAGAAATAAGATCAAGTAGATAAAGCTAAAGAAAAAAGTCGCTTAAGGTACCCGATTACGTTAAAAACGCTGGTTATCAACCACATTGGCGAATTTTTAAAAATTGTTATTTCTTGTAGTTCAGATATTACTCTTTCCAAAACAGTTCATCTTTTCTAGGAAAAGGAAGGCCTTAACAAATCATCCAGGAGGACATATTTTTCAGCTAAAATTTGTCTTTCACTTCACTTTTCTCAAAACTTTAATTTTCATAAAAATTCTCCACCGTTAACATGATATCTCAAATATTATTAGAGGTATTTACATAAAAACTTCAGCTTGTGATTCAAATAATATGAGCAATGAAATGAACCAAAAGGTTTTGTTGTTGGTTGAATACTTTTATATTTATATGTGCTTTTAGAAAAATTAAGTAGTAAATTTAGGGAAAAAATGCATATATACGTATAATTTTACTCATAACTTCTTTGCATCACAAAATTTTTCTTAGATTTTGGTTCATTTTATTCATCATTGTATTCTATTCATTGTGTACTAAGAAAAATAGGATTGCTGCATTACAATTTTGTGTAAAATGTTAACTGTTTTAGTTAAATTTCATTAAAATTTACTACACATTTTCCTATTTCTAAAAATATATTATATTTTCAAATTATTTTATTGTATTTATAGTACTGTGTATTATAATTGGTAATATATCTAAAACCCATAGTTTTAAATATATTTTTAAAAATCAAAATTCTTAAAAATTTTCTTCTGAACGTACTCGGATACCTTAAAGAGTTTGATGTCATATGATTAATGTTAAGTTACACAGAAATCCTGTTAAAATCCATATACTAGTTAAAATCTTTATACAAATAAAATTTATGCAAAAGAAAACATCCGGAAAAGTAGTTTGGTTCCTGAAAGATCTTAAACGAATCAGAGTGTATAGAATTCAGAATATCAGTGTAATCGATCGAACTATTGAAGGTATGAATGAATTTCCATTGAAAAATTATGAAGATAGCCCCAGTGAATAAATGAAGAAAATTGAAGACTGTTCTATTGAAAAAATCCTTAAGATCGAACCATAGAATGAGTGAAGAAAATTTAAGGTATAGCCCCTTTGAAAAATCATGAAGATTGAGCCATGGAATGAATGAAGAAAATTGTAGGAATCTCTCCATTGAAAAATAAGGGAGATAGCCCAGTGAATGAATGAAGAAAATTGAAGAATCATGAAGATCGGAAATTATCGCCTCCATGAAAAATCATGAAGAAGTTCGAACCATGGAATAAAATGAAAGAATTATTGTCAAATAATTGTGAAGAAAGAATCCTTGAATGAATTACCATTGAAGAATCAATAAGACAGAATCATTGAATGAATAACCATTGAAGAATCAATAAGACAGAATCATTGAATAATTTCCCTTGAAGAATCAATAAGACAGAATCATTGAATGAATTACCATTGAAGAATCAATAAGACAGAATCATTGAATGAATTACCATTGAAGAATCAATAAGACAGAATCATTGAATGAATTACCCTTGAAGAATCAAAAAGACAGAATCATTGAATGAATTACCCTTGAAGAATCAATAAGACAGAATCATTGAATGAATTACCATTGAAGAATCAATAAAATAGAATCATTGAATATATGAATGAATTATGTATGGCAAGCTTAATGGTTTAGTAGTGTTTTCAGCATAGCTTGACATTTTTCTTTGTATTATTAGTCAGGTGAATGTATTTAAAATATTTCTTATTGAATATAAATTTAGAGCAGAAAAAAAACTTATTTGATTTTTTTTCCAGTCGAATTATTGATTTTACACACGATGACTACTATTCTTGGAGAGGATCCTTCTTGGCTGTTTTAATGTTATTGGTCGATTTTGTTGGGAAAATGTTGACGAACAATTCAGCTTATTTGATGTGCATATCAAGTATTCAGCTCCAATCTGCTTTAATGGGTGCCATTTTTAGAAAAGTAAGTAATTCTTATATGTTATAATAAGTTTTTAAAAAGCTTTCATTAAGATTAATTAATCTGTAGACTTGGTTTCTACACGATAGGGGCAAAAAAAAGGCTTCTGAATTTTTTGAAAAATAAAGAAATGAGAAAATTGGCTAGTTTTGAGATGATAAACAAGGTTATCTAATCTAAGTCATTATCATCTTTGGGATAAACACATCAAAGTTTGCTAATTACAAACAATGTGTATACCGCAGGATGTATGTATTTCATCCAAGGAAAATTTCTTCTTTACTTTTTCTTGTTAATTTTTCACACACAAACACACACAAATATATATATATATATATATAAAACGTGAACAACGATCACATATGTACAACGAAACACATAATATAATATTTTTAAATACCGCTAACAAGAGCGAACAAGGAAAACCTAATATATTTTAAAATGCCGCTATCAAGGGCGAACAACGTAAAACATCGAATTCTTTTTAAATATTTTATATATTTGAAAAATAGAAAATGCAGTAGACCACGAGATAAATTTTTTTGCCGCTAACGGAGAGCGAACAAGGTGCCTACTTGCACCAGTTTTACATCAATCAACATCGGATGTGGTTATTTACAAAAAATATCTCAAGAGCATTCTCCAGACATTGCAAACATATTTATGGGAAGGAACATATTGCACCATCTACGTTCAGTATTCATTTATACATATGAATAAATATGCAAAGAATAAAAAGAAACAAATAAAATAATTAACTAAAAACAATTATTAAAGTTAATTAAATCATAAACACGATGCCATCTTGAATTTCTGAAACGATGGTGACGATGTTGCCACATTTTGTTTGAAATATTTTCTTGAGGTAAAATACCCATTATGCCTTTTACACCTTGACTTTTACATCATCACAGCTAGTTAAATCAGGGTAGTATAGGGGGTAATGCAACAATTTGACCGCGTCCAGCTATTAAGATCCAAATTATCCACACAAATTTTCGTAAACATATTTATTCATTACATTACTATAAAAATCATAGAACAAAACTCCCATATCCGAAATCATGTGAGGTATATTAGTTGGACGAACTGAATTCTGCATTGAGAAAGCTCTTGCACAAAGCTTATAGATTGTCTTTTTACCTGGATTATTTTCCTCTGTACACAATATAGCTTCTTACGTAGTGGGGATTTACCTCAATCGTAAATTCATTCCCTCATGTATTTTTACTTTCTCGTATAAGTAATATCAAGTAAGAATATTAATCATAGAAAAATTCGAGCTCGAGATTTTGACGAATCTCCTCATTTTAGAGCTTCGTGAATTCAAAAAATAAATATTTGAAAATGTCAATCTGTTTATCTGCGGCTAAGATAACTCAAAAATGAGTTTTATTTTCGAATATGTTAACATGATAGTTAATAAAAGTTAAAATGTAGAGGGCTGAATAGATGAGATTCAGTAAACACATTTAACATTTACAGTGTTGATTCCTATCAAATTTTGTGCTAAATCCGAGTACGAAATGACTGTCCGTCGGTGAATTTTTTTATGAAATATGTAAACTCGATAAGTCAAAAACGCAATTATTTAAATATATCAAATTTCATATGAGAATTTGTTACTATGTAAATTTTTTTATTTTAATTGGTAGTTGAAAACATGCCTAAAATACAATTCGATTTGTTAATATTATTAACCTCTTGCTAAGGATTAATTGCCAAATAACTCGCAAGTCATGTACAATAGTTTCTGAAAAAGTACTAAATTCATGTGAAAAATTAAAATTTCTTAACTATTATTCGCCAGAACCATGCGAGCTTTCTCTGACAGGACAAGTCTATTAGAGGATATGCGATAAAGACCATTCCCACTGGTTTTTGCTTTTAGCATGCTGAATCACCATGTGCAATACACCCAAATGAGCATTAACCAAAAAAAAGTAATAATGGCTAATGTAGCGTCAGGCTAATGTAGTAAGTAAAGTAAGGTTAATGTAGCGTCATGGCGGAATGAGTAATTGGAGGTTAGTGTCTTTAATTCAAAATCAAATTTGTTTTCGATTAGAATTTTGATTTTCGGGTGATCAAATTTGTTTTCGGTTACGAATTTGATTTTCGCATTATCGAATTTGTTTTCGGCTACAAATTTGATTTTCGAGTAATCAAATTTGTTTTCGGTTTCGAATTTGATTTTCGGCTACTATTAAACGTATGCTCGAAAGTAATCGCAGAAAAAAAAGCCCTCTTTAACTATCTTACCACAGATTTGGAAAAGATACTAAATTTACAAAGTTTATATTTTGTAATTTTTGATTGATATTTCGTAACTAAAAATAAAAAATTCACGCCACGAATTAATATTCTGTAACTATTGCACGGCAATGCCATGTAAGGCGCTCTCTGGCATGAAGAATCTATTAGCGAGGATGCGAGGTTATTCTGGGAGAATGCTCCTGCTGGTTTACCTTGATTGCTTCATAACTGCTCCTGTTCTATCCCTCCCTGTGACTATAGTTCGATCTCTGACATTTATTAATTGACATATGGTTAGAAATTTTAATATTGGACAAAAAACCCCGAAAGAAATGAGCTTTTTGAAGTTCAAATGGGAAACGAATTTGGCTTATTAAGCTAATTATTAGGCAGAAACTGAAAACTTATAGTTTTTTTTTGTGGTTACAAGATTCTGAAAAATAGTAATAAAAATATTTAAAAAATACTAGAAAGGAAAACAGAAAAACAGAAAAAAATAGAGCAACATACACACGCAAATACAAATAAACGCAGTGTACAAAAAACACAAAAATACTAACTAAGTGACAATGGCTCTGCGATGAATTCATATCACTTAACCTTTTCTCCCCACTTAAATAATAGCTGGAGGAGACATGTTATTTTCTTCCACACTTAACTTCTACTGCACACACACACACACACACACACACACACACACACACACACACACACGCACGCACGCACGCACGCACACACACACACACACACACACACACACACACAACAGTCTTCAAGTTTTTTTTTCAAGCAATGGATCACTTCAATATCCACTAACTTCATTTATCAAATTCGACGTGACCTCTATGGGTTTTCTACCTTATAATCACTCCACATTGCATGAACTCTTAACTTTATTGTATCTCTTCAATTAAAACTAGAAATGTGAACATGAACCAAAGGGCATCGGTGAAACTACTTTGCAACTGCTAATTGACTGCAATGTGTTTGTGTGCTCTCTCCTGTGTTGATGGGATTTCTTACTTCATACATCTACGATAACAGAGGATAACAATCTTTGTTGCCTCTGGAGGGAAGTAGGGATTTTATGTTGCTATAAAATCCCTACTTCTTTTTATAATCACTACTATCGAATCCCTACTTCAAGTCTCCCCACCTTCCTTTCTAACAAAATGCGAACCCATAGAAGGCATCTGAATATTAGAGATAATTAATAAATATAATAAACAGATTTTTTTGTTTTGTTATTAATCTATATTTGCAGGTATTTGTTATGCTATTAATCTATATTTAATTGGCTAGTTGTTATTGCTGCACTCATATATGAATGCTTTTCAATTTAAATGATTAAGCAGTAAATCTTGGCTAGTTGTTATTGCTGCACTCATATATGAATGCATTTCAATTTAAATGATTAAGCAATAAATCTTGGCTAGTTGTTATCACTGCATTCATATTTTGATGCTTTTCAATTTGAATGATTAAGAAGTAAATCGCGTTTACAAGTTGAGTTGGTAATCTCTACCACTTTCTGAAGAAATTTCTGTGTTGCGTTACTATGAGGATATGGGGCTTTATAATATTATTTATCGTGACTGCTATTTTAATGTGATAATGGTTTTAGATTCGTATATTGAGTTGCAAAATTTATGATTAAAAATAAAGCAAAACGTACTTGATAATTATTCTAGAGCTAACAAATTTCTGTGTGATTATACTTTAAATTTTAGGTAATTTAAAAAGGAAGGAAGGATATTTCAAAATTTTAATTAGAATCGAAATTTGAACATTCTTTCTTAATAATTTTGTTGCATGTTATCGAACAAAAATTATTTTAAAAAATTTAAAAATAACAAAAAATCAGCCTTTTTTAAGTATTAAGAGTTTTGTTTCTCTCTAATTCTTTTTCTCTCTAATTTCGATCAATTGCTTAAAATATTTGTAACGTATTTTATGAAAATACTTTCTATTATTTCAATAACATAGAAGTTAGAGAAAAACTTACACTGAAATAATATTTATATTTTTGGATGAATACGTTATCATTAATATAATTATAGTCGAATGAATTTTTAAGAAATATTTTATGGAGAGATAAATAATTCAAAATTATTTTCATTCTAGGATGTTTCAAGCTTATTAAAGATAGATAATCGTAAAGCATTTTCATTATATGATGCTTAAAACGCTTTCTTTTAGAATTTCTCTTTTAAAAAAAAATTAAGCTTAAAATGTACGATGTTAATGTATTTGCTTTTTAATTTTAATAGCTTTTAGTCTGATATATCAACAAAGTAAATATTGTATTTAAGTAATTAAATGAATTCTGTTTTTGTGCAATACTTTTTTCTCTTATTAGGTATTTTCGAAGGGAAAAAAATGGAAATTATGAAAAGTTTTTTATTTCTAGAATTTAGTCATGGCAAATGCTGCGAGAAAAGATTACAACAGCGGCACTTTGATGAGTTTATTAACTGTGGATGTGAAGAGGGTACAGTGGTTTACTATGCAGTTTGCGGCTTTGCTGATAGCACCATTTAAAATTGCTCTCATTGTCTATGCTATGTGGCAATACATTGGGATAGCAACTTTAGCTGGTGTCATTGTTATCGCTGTTCTGTTTCCCTTCAGTTACTACGTATCAAGAATTGGTTGGAAATATAATGTACGTATGTTTTGCTTCCTTCGTTCCTTATGTACATAGACTATTACGCAAAGTGTTTTTCTATTAACAGCTTTCTGAAGAATGCTGCTTTTAAAGTTTTAGAATTATTAATGGACTTTTATTCAGCCTTGCTTTTTCTTCATTATTTTTAACCATCCATTGCTCATTTAATGCATTTGTTTCATGGGCAAAGCTGAATCTCTTGTTAAAATTATGTTGCATCTCTTGTTTTTGTTAAAATATCCAAAGAAATTTTTTCTAGCAAAACTAAAAAATAATTCCTTTTATTTTTTTAATAAAACATATTTTGCACTAAAATGCATTGTATAAAATATTTTCATTTTGTATTTAAATTATTCATATAAAACTGAGCGGCCAAATTAATATGATTACATCTCCCCTCCCACACAAACAATCAGTACGATGTTGAACCTCCGTTTGTCCTTAATACTGCATGAATTCTTGGTATAGATTCTATGGAATGTTAATTGCTGGTAGGTCTGATAAACTATCATTTCTAAGATAATCCAATTCCGTAATATTTGGTGTCATTGGATCCAGCTGCCTGAGGTCCCATTCAATCAAATCCCACAAATTATTAATTGGATTAAGATCATATGATTTTGCAGTAAAATGGATCAAGATAAATGCTATTTCATGTTCTTCGAACTATCTAACTACCGTGCCAGCTTTATGACAAGAAGCATTGCCTTACTGGAAGTATCCAATCCCGATAGCATACACCATTAACACAACAGGATATACTTGATCTGCGATAATATTTAAATATTCTTGGACATTCATACATTGTTCCACAGTAATGAAAGAACCCATAAAATATCAAAGAAACATTCCCAAATCCATAATATTGGCACCACGGGCTTAAAATGATGTGACAATGAGGTGAAGTTCATGCTTTCATGCTATTCCCTCCATATTCTCTCCCTGCAATCTGCATCGTGTAATTGGAAATGCGATTTATCTGACCACAGATCTTTTTCCAATCATCTACTGATGAATCCTTATGATTATTATAGACGTCATGTCTTAGCAATCAAGAGAGGCTATCGAACTGATCAGCTTTCATAGCCTATACGTGCTATCTGCGGCAAATAGTTCGTTAGGAAAAGTTCACGTTTTCTCCTCTGTTAATTTTGGGATTTTTAGGTCCTGAAGTCAAAATTCTAAATGTAAAAGAAAATTTGCTGTTACTTGTTTTTCCGGGAATTTCTGAATCAAAAGAATCGAGGTATTTCGACTTGAGTTAGACCACAAAACTATCGAAATCAATAATTCCAAGCATTCTCTTTTTTATTTTCTACACGAAAACAGTTACAGACAATTATTTACGAAAGACTGTTTATATATTGTAACGTGAACGAGATCTTATAATGCCCTACAACCATCTTTTGTTCCGTTCTTTCTCAAACTTCAACAAAATTTAAACTTACTTCTGTTTCAGTAGTATCATGGGATTTTTTCCAGACATCACCATAGCGCGCAAGCGCATAAGAGTTACATCATATTATGGTAAAGCCAGGAATTCCAACTATTAAGATTCCCTGGTATTTGACATACTGTTGTTCTTCTATTGAATTAAACAGCTGTGGCAAATCTCCTTTCAGCTCGAGCATTCAGTAGCCTGTAGCGACCACAATCCTGATGCTGAGACCCTGTTTTCTGCTTGGTAGTCTACTCTCTGTACACATAATAATTGCTGTTTTCGAAAATTTGCTGATAATGATTCCAATGGTCCCAGCGCCATCAATCACCCCTCATTTAAAGTCATTCAACCACGTTGTTTTTCCTACATCTTCGCAAGTAACACAATGCAACTGCTGGTATTTTACTTGGTAGTCTACTCTCTGTAACATTAATAATTGTTGTTTTCGAAAATTTGTTGATAACTATTCCGACGATCCGTGCGCCATCAATCATCCCTCATTTAAACTCATTTAAATCACGTTTTTTTTTCTTTTTTTGCCCATATTTTCGCAAGCAAAACAATGCAACTGATATTTCCTTTTTTGTTAGTATCTTACCCTCTAGCAACAACACTGTGACTTAATAATAGAGGGCCGCGGTGGCCTGGTGGTAAGGTCTTGGCTTCGAAACCGGAGGGTTTCAGGTTCGAGACTCGATTCCACCGAAGAACCGCCGTTTGAGGGGGTCTCTTGCACGTTAAATCTGTCAGGCCAAACGTCCTCCCGTTGGTGTGGTGTGGTGTGGAGAGGGGGTGCCAGTTCAGGTGTCGTCCTCGTCATCTGATCTTGGTTCAAAATTACGAGGTCCGTTCCAAAATAGCCCTCGTGTTGCTTTAAACGGGACGTTAATATAACTAAAACTTTAAAAAAAAATTGTGACGTAATAGCTCATTTTCATAATACTAACTGACAGTTGGTCATAATAAAGTGTATATAAGTACTATGTTGAGTACTATGCTACCAACATGCTAAGTTGGAGAGTGCCCATTCTAGAGTTTCTCCCTTTGTTAACTGCTCGGGTCATCACCGGCAGCTTTGAACACCGATTGCGATGCTATACCGTTGGTAGCGGGGGGATTCCATACCCTACCTCATGGTTTAATAAATCCGATATTATAGCTATATCATAATTTTTAGCATCGTTTTCACTAGTTAGGCCGCAATTATTAGTTCTTTTTCATTATCATTTGTAAATCCATTATCGGCCTCCACATATTTTTTGGTCCGCCTAGCCGAATTTTCTTATTCAAATAACTGATGTTTTCAATAAATATATTCATATACAGGGTGGCCCAGAAGTCACTTTACATTTTGAAAATTAAATAACTTTTTTCTATTAATATATTTCTTTTTCTCTTTTCAGAATTAAAAAATATAATCCCTGGAAATTTTTGGCATGGATAAGTTTACAACAGAACAACGAGTGAAGATAATTGTATTTTACTTTGAAAATGGACGGTCGATTGTTGCAACAGAGTCAATACAGTCATTTAAGAAAAAGTTATTTAATTTTCAAAATGTTCAAAATTTTCAAAACTTACAGAGCCATGCTGTTGAAAACGCGTCACTAAGTTCCTTATTGCAGGCCTACTAGGGGGATGTCGAACAATAAATATTTTTTTATTAATTTTCCGTAAATCTGTCGAGAAGACTGATAAATATGTGCACTTTTATGTTTTCAGTGAGATGATTAGATCTCTTTTTTCTGTCCATAGTCGCTGCATTTGAACTGCATGCAAATTTTTGAGCGCAGGAAATCCTAATAGTACATAAACATTGTGTGGTATCTTACGACATTGATCAATATTTGTAATACTGCATAATAATGTAAAATATTGATTAAAATCATATAATACCACACAATTTTGAGCAATGAGCTATACTAATTGATATCATTTTCTTATCGATTAACATTTCAAAGATTACATTTAGGAGACTTTAATATTTAAAATTTATAAATCATTTACGTTTAACATTACTTTCTTTTAATTGTTTGAAATTAGGTCGATTAAGTGTTCTATAAATCTAGAATTTACTTTTGATTAACAGGATGGCACAATTACGATTCTAGGTTTTCCCATCTTTCATTTTTTTTATTACTTAAAATAGGTTAAATGGAAAATTGCTTGTTCGCTTCCCTGTTTGTAAAAAATCGATTTGAAAACAGTTAACAAATTCGATGCAATATTTATATTTTTTCACAAATGAGATAATTAATCCCTTCTTCTATTGGTTTTTTTTTCTGCCTCATAATTCAGATATTCAATTTCCATTTTCAGGACAAACAGATGGAAGTGAAAGATTTCCGCTTGAAACTTATGAATGAAATTCTCAATGGCATAAAAGTAAGAATTTTCTCTCTGTTTTTCCCATTGAATCAAGATTCGATTAACCCTTTCGCGATGAGCATGCCATATAGCCAGTGAAAATGCCATATAGCCGGGCGTACCACCAGTGAATTTCTGAAAATCGAATTCATGGGACGATGATACATATGTGCATTTTAAATTGGATCAGGGTAGCGGTAGCCTGGTTGGCAGAGCGATAGTCTCGAAGCCGAAAGGTCCTGAGTTCTGTCCTCGTCTTGGCCAAAGACCGTCGTGTTGGCTAATGGCAATTGGGGCACATTAAATATCTCGCGACTGCAAAGTCCTCCAAGTTCCCATGACAAAACGATACCTCTGGGGTACTGAATCAAAGATGAGTCGGTCTCTGATTCGGATCTAATTTCTGACTTACGGATGGATGAATGAGTTCAACCACCCTCTAAAAAGGGTTGTGTCGTGTGTGTTCGAGCAAAGTCGTACTTTCACCTGAACGGTGCTCGTTAACAACGAAAGGAGTACACCTCTGCCTTTATTCGAAAGAGCTCTGCTCATTCGGGCTTAGCATTACCAAGTGACTTTAGACAACAACTAATTGGAACAAACTTTAAACGACATTAGATGACTCCTTGTATTCATTTCTTTGGGATGAGTATAGCATCCTGATCTTCAGTTTGATCATATTCAGCCTTTGATATTTTATTCATCAGCTATTTCGGGGGGAGGGGGTGGGAGAGTAAGAGTAGTATAAGTAAGCAGAAATGGGTTGTGTAACTTTCCATTTGATAGAAACATTCGAATTTCTGATCTGTCTCCATTTTTTTTTCTTTCTTCTTTTTTATATTTATTACTCCGTAACGGTAACTTGTCTTATTTTTTTGCCATCATTTCTGTTTATTTTACGTAGCTTTCAGATCATTTAACGCAATTCTCTTTTTATTGCAGAAAGCGTTGGTTTTGGTTTGTTATTCTAAGAAACGCGGTTCGTCAGAGGCAGAACGTGCTTGTATTTTAAACTAGCCGCCTTTGGCGACCAGCAGGTTCGCCATGAGTAATGCGTTCTAAAATTTTCAATTAAATCACATATTCATAAACCTTGATGTAATTCCGGGCATTGATTGGCCTGAAATTTAAGATGATGATAATTTTCTTTAAGATAATGGACGGAAAGTTCTAAAAGAACACGTTTTCCTAATAATATCCCTTAATTTTATAAATCAGTCAGTTTTATTTATTGATTTAGAAGACTGATTGATGTAGCAACTTTTATTCAAAATATTAATAAAAATATTTTGTAAAATATGGCTCACCGAGCAAAGTATGAAGAAATCTAAAACTCATTATTCATAAATGCATTGTTTGACTCAAGCGACATAAAATGTAATTATTTACTTCATTTAGATCAAATTGAAGTATTAAACAATATACATAACATTACATATTGCGTTTAAATTCCATCAGGTTTAACGTAATTAAAGAAGATTTGTTGAATTAATTATTTAGATATTGCAAACGTTTATAGAAACCTTTGCTTTGCATTTATTTTTTTAGAAGAAACGTGGTTTGTCAAAGGGAGAACGTGCTCGTACTATGAATGAATTAATAATTTAAAAAGGCAAAAAAAAAAAAAAAAAAACGATGTTAGAACTTAAACTTTATTTTCTGTGACTTTATTTTTTCAAAGTTAGGCTTAGGGACGCAAAATCACCGTCTTATAGAATGATTCCTTTCACTTACAGCTCGTTTTCCGTGCATGCATCTAGGATAGCGGCCTCCCGTCCCAAAAGGGTCAATCCTTGTATGCATTATTAGGTCCTTTTTCCTTAGAAAATTTCAAAGCTAAATATTTCTACTTTTTCATATACGAAGTATACAGAAAATATTGCAATCGTAAAAAAAAAAAAAAAATGTTTCTAGATTTTGTTGAATCTTCTTGCTTTTAGATCTACCGGAACTGAAAAAATACACTTTTGGTAAATGTCTTTCTGAGACAAAAATAACTCGATAAACGCTTTGAATTATGCTGATGAAATTTGATATATTTCTTTACACCAAATTTATAGATTTTTATTAACTTTTAAGCAAAATCTACTTAGAAGAAGAGTGTCTGATCGATTATAAGTTAGCACTATAATTACAAAACTAAAAGATCTAGATAAATAAAATTCGGTGCACAAATTTAATCTCTTTAACACCGCCAGACACCGAATTTTGAGATTAATCCAACAATCGGTTGACCATTTGTAGGTCCATACTTCTAGAAACATGTAATTGTGATAGCTCAAAAACGCAATAGCTGAAATGTGTTAAATTTGTTATGTGATTTTGTATATACATACTTAATTTTCAATTAAGTTTTTGTTTCAATCAGTTGGGTAAAAACAACCGTGTCTCAACACAATACAACCGTACAAAAACTGAATACAACCATATCTAAACACAAATTTGGTTTTGAACACTATTAACTGTACATTAGCGAAAAATTGTCACATACCAAAATCAATTGCCATACCAGGGATTAATTGTGAACCATATGAAGAATCAATGACATATTTGGTTAAAATGCTAAATTCTTGCCAAAGGTTAATATTCCGTAAGCAAGGCTTTCTGTGAAATAAGATATTTGTTATCCAGCCCTTGAGGATGTGCAAAAATTTTGTGGATATCACTAGTTATATGGATTTTAATTTAATCTTTTTAAAAGTAATTTTGAAGAAAATTTTTTGACAAATTGAAATAATAATAGTTGCAGATCATTTTCTAAAAAAATTATTTTATTATATCCCATACAAAACACATGCTTTATTGCAATTTTAAAGTAATTTTAAACAAAAGAGTAAAAAATTCCTTTACCTTATCACGAATTAATGTTTAATGATAGAATCGGACATTTAAAAAAATATAAAGCATTGTGTTTTTTATTGTTATTTATAAAGCAATATAAGGCTTGCAAATAATAATTCAGTTGGAATATAACTAAGTTAATGTTGCAAAATTCATTCAAATAATACAGGGTGGCTATAATTAAAGCGACTCTATTCAGCCCTTTCTAGAATTCGTTCTTCCTACCGGATTTTGATGGTATTGATTTTGTATATTTTATATGGGCCATGGGAAAAATAAAAGATTTCTGAGGCGAAAAAAAAAATTGCTGAAATTTTGACCACTAGACGCACTTTTTAAAACTCTTTTATGCAAATTAGTAACACCTATAAAGAAACTTGCACTCAGAACACGAAAATCTTTCTGTGTGCATTTGTTGTTGTCGCTCATGACCTTACAGAAGAAAGATTGAAATTTGCTGGTAAAACTGTTTTATCGAAACTACAACAATAGTGTTACGGATCGCCGGGTTCGTTTAGTAGTGGGTGTATGGTGTGAAAACACAATCAACAGGCTTCAGCAGAAAACGACGACGACGTTTAGTTTCACGCAGTCTGCACAGCACAAAGATGACAAATATTTACAAGCGAGACGAGAAAGTAACCTACAAATAGAAATTCGGTAGTGACAACATCCACCGCACACAAAGCGGTCAGACAGAATTCAGCAGACGAGGAGATCCTCGGAGCTTCACTCTACGGTTTAACTAGATGGCTGAAACTTCTCACTGACCCTAGATTTAATTGTACCACTACCAAAAGACTGGCAACTCCATGGACTGGATTCAACGCTGCTACCACAACAGACAACAAGACACACAACTTAGTTCAGCACTCGTTTCACACTACACTGGCACTGTCCTTCCCTTCGCTATCCTCTCGAAGACTCGTTACTAGTCTACGATTCCAGCTGCGCTTCAATTCACCATTCAACTCACGACGATTTGCAACTTGAGAGTTCCAGCCTTTTATAACTCCCGAAAGGTGGGCCGAGAACCTTTTGGGCCTGTGGAAGGTGAAATGTGCTCGGAATAGAACTCGGGACCTTTGGGTCTGAAGCTTAGTAACATGTGGTGACATCTTAATAAGCCAGTAACTCCCACTAAACATTGGTAGCCATTTTTGTATAGTGGATAAGTTACTGGCTTTCAAACCCAAAGGTCCCAGGTTCGATCCTTGGCGGAGTTCAACCTACGTATTGGCACAATTCCGCCAACACATACGCCAAATTGGTGACTTCGGACGTGATGAATTTTCAACAGCTCTCTTGGCGCCATATCTCCATCAGCAACGCAAAAGTCGTCAAACCTACTTGACGCACCAACGCAAAGTCGTCAGACTCACTTGACGCACCAACGCAAAGCCGTCAGACTCACTTGACGCACCAACGCAAAGTCTTCGGACTCACTTGACGCAGCAGCAACGCTCATATACTAGCCATAACGCTTGGCGCAATAAAATCGTTCATCTCTCAACAGAACAAATTGGTAGGGGAGTATTGTGGTGACATCTTAATAAGCCAGTAACTCCCACTAAACATTGGTGGTCATTTTTGTATAGTGGATAAGTTACTGGCTTTCAAACCCAAAGGTCCCAGGTTCAATCCTTGGCGGAGTTCAACCTACGTATTGGCACAATTCCGCCAACATTTATGCCAAAAACATAGCCACAGGACAAAAGCAATTGCTCAATTCCGTATTAAGATATCACCACAGACTCACCCTCCAGTGAGCCGACGAACGATATGCGTTGTTGTTGAGTGGTGATGAATTGTTTTGTTGAGTGAGTGGTTGGTGTATATAGCTGTTGTGTCTAATGCGCCGTACCCAACTTTGTTTGGAGAGAGGAGAACTTTTTTGTCACTCCAAGTGTTATGGCGAGCGTGCGTGAATTGTTGCGTCAAGTGAATCTGATGACTTTGGGTGTGGGTAGATGGCGCCACATCAGTTGCAGGAAGGTTGAAGGTTCATTGTTTGAGGTCACCATTGTGGAAGGTGAAATGTGCTCGGAACCTTTGGGTCTGAAGCCTAATGACATAGCCACAGGACAAAGGCAATTGCTCAATCCCATAGATGTTAAAGACATCACCACAGGCCAATCAGGGCGTATATAGGGTAAATCAGTTCCTATTGGATAGATCATGAAAATTCTCAATGCTTCTACAGAAGTGAGATTGGCTGGAATAGAGCCTATGACCTTGCGATTAGTAGACGAGTAACATAATCAGTAAAACAATGTGATCACCCTTTAACCAGTGGCTGTTATTGGCTTATTAAAATATCACCATATTTCCAGCATTATTCATTTAGTCGCCAAATTCATTACCAAGTCCCAAAATGGTTCCCAAGTTCTGAAGACAATGACTCAGCACCCGATCAGCCTTCACAGGGCTGATCGTAAAACGGTTTTTCTTAAGATGATATTATTTCTTGCTGAGAAGCAAAATTACAGGTTCCTAACAACAGCTTAGTTGTACTGTGGGAACATTGTCGTTTAAAGAAATTGCAGCAGAATCACTTGAAAATAATTATGAAATTTGAAAAGACTAGATGCTTGGGTGTGCTGCCAGGTAGAGAATGAAACCAGTTGCGATGAAATTGTAAAAGAAGTTGCTACTACTGTGATTGAAAACGCCTCCTGTTCCAGCAAATCTTCAGCAAGTGCCCAAATTGGTATTACATGAGTTGGTTGATAGAATGAAAAATTCTGCAATCCATTTTAAAATGGTATCCGTACAAGATTCAATTTTTTGTGATAATGGAAGTTGATAACGGGTGCATTGGAAAATCCTATGGTCAAATGAGGCTCGCTTTTATTTAGTTGGAGCAGGGAACAAACAAAATTACCGTATATGTACTGCGTCACTCTTGAATGTCTTTAAACATGTTATGTCCCAAATACAGATACGGCGAACTTCTTCAATAGCAAATCATTCCTGATTAGCAAATTATCACTAGAAATCATCATAGCAAATCATCACAGGAACGGCAGATCTGACAAACCTCTAACCATTGTCTTCGAGCATGATTGAGTCACACCATATGTAAGACGTTAAGTTAAAGAATTGCTAAGTGCTAATATTGGTGAGAATTCTGTAATATCCAGAGCTACCCCGGATGCCTAGCCTTTTCGTTCACCCGAATCAAATCCATGTGATTTCTGGTTGTAGGTATTCCTAAAATATCATGTTTATGGAGGAAGAATTTATCTGAGAAAAGTCAGCATTACGCGCCATATAGCTAAAATCGCTCGAAAACTTCGCGCTTATCAATGAACATGCTATAATGCGCTTTCAATATAATTGCTGTCAATGGGAAACATATTGGTGGTGTAACTGAATAAATTTGAATGGTTCTGGCAGAGTTTTGGCTTTTTTAGACACCACTATTCCCCCTGTTTTCCAAATGTAAACCTTTTTATTGTAGATTTTTTTCCATGGTTCGTAAAATGTATATACCTCGTTTCATCAAAATCCGAAAGACAGAAATTACTCTATAAGAGTCTGAACAGTCACTTTAATAATAGCCATTCTGTAATTGATTTTAATTTGAATAAAGTTGGATTGCGCTGTCTTTATAATGAAATGAAAGAACAAGATTAAATAACTTCCAAAACTGGAAGAAAAAAATCTGGAGACCTCGTCTAAGCCTCTACTTAGCCTGTTTAATTATTTAATTCAGCTGTATCAGCAGATGAAGAGTAATAAAAATTTTCCTTTAATCTCATGCATTATTTCTATAGATTTTGAAACTGTATGCTTGGGAAATACCGTTTGCTGGAAGAGTCTCCAAAGCAAGAAGTGACGAAATAAAATGGATTCGTTATTCTTTCTTCACCTTTTTAGTCACGAGTTTCGTTTATCGCTGTGCACCATTCATGGTAAGTTTCTTTTATTATTATTATTATTTCTAGCAAAGAACAGACATATTGCGTTCATCTTGTTTTTAATTTCCTTCATTTAACCTGATTTGCTGCATATAAGCAAAGATTCTTGTAATATAAAAGAAAAAAATGAAGGAATGAATTTCCTTGATGAATTATTTTGATGCACTTTTTTTTTGTAAGAAGTGAATATGGATAAACTAGCCTAAATTAACTTTTGCAGCTTTTAGTATCTATGATAGATTTATAATTTCATAGATTAACTTATTAAAATTCAGGGAATTTGTATTGCTTGAAAATTTATCATGCAAAAAAAATTGCCACCAATTTTTAAAAAATTATTATTCTATTGGCTTCCTCTTAAAAATTATATGGAATATTTAATTTATTCAAAAAATCCTCTGTATTAGTAAAAGGCGGGTACTTGCAAAAATAACGATAAAATATTTGGGAAACGGGTTGAAATTAATTCTTATTTTCTCAGATTTTCAATTTATTTTTAGTTAAACTAATTTTTTTATCCTCTGTTATTTTCTTTGTGAATTATTATGAATTTTCATAATTGTGAGATTAAATTTCACAAATTCTAAATATTTGGTACAATTTGGTTTTAACTGCTATCGAAAAGAGCTAAAAAACTTGCACCCAATTACTATTTATTTTGAAAAATTTTGAGCATTAAAATCATATTCTATGTAATTTCATGATTGAAATCTCCAAATTGGTGAAAATGTTTCTTGGCCCTGTTTAATCGCCGTTACAACCGACAAGTACCAATTATTTTCCTACATGAATTCTATTTTACCTTTTTAGATATCCATTGCAACTTTTGCAACATTTTTATTGAAAGACCCTAATAATGTTTTGAGTCCTACTAAAGCTTTCGTAACTTTAACATTGATGGAGCAATTGAGATACGCTCTTTTTGAATTACCTGACGCTGTGGCTGATCTTATTCAGGTAATTAAGTTATAAATAATGTTTAGATATTTAATTTCTAATTATTTCTGGTTGTTTTTGCCATGTTTGAAGTTAATAGGTAGTTTTTATCAATTTCAGTTCAATATATCCTTAAAACGACTGAGAAAATATTTTAGCTGTGAAAATAAGGATGAAAAAGTTGTTGGAAAATACCCTGACAGAGGTAACTTTGCAAATATATTTTTTAAATAAATAAATATTTTTATAAGAAGTAGAAATTGTTTTTTAATCAATATTAACAGTTTATGATTTTTATATCAAATAATGTTTGTTACTCAACAGTTGTTTGTGGCTCAGGTTTATGGTTTTTCAGCATATTTCAAGCCGAATCTAACAGCACAGCGGCCCATTTAAATCAATCTAGATCACTCCAGTTCTGACAGAAGAATATGAAACTTATTTCTTGAGTAAAATTTCCATATGCTTCCTTATATCACATTTCCTTTTATGTTTTCTAACATCTTAGATGAGTCTAAGGAGTTTCACAAACGCCAATCATTAACGTCGGTTGAAACTGAAGGATTGGTCAATTCTCTACTTCAAAATTGATAATATTTATTATGTAGTTATCACACTAAAGGAATATCTTTATATATATGTGGTAAATTAATTCCACGAGAGGGCGCTCAGCACTTCTTCCGTTGTTAATCAGCAGTTAAAGGGGAAAGGGCAGAGAGAGTTCCCGACACCAAGGAAGATGGACCGTCCGCTACCGAGTAGGGTCGCGACCGGAAACCGTTGAAACATGATCCTCTTCAAAGGGCAGGAACTGGAATTCTTGCGTTGAAGAATTCCTCTGCAAATGCTCAAAGTGCCACGTGTAGGTGGAAAAGAGCAACTACATATCTACTGTTAATCTCCATGACATCGCAATTAATTCTTCATCAATGAAACTTCATTTGTAAAAATCATATATTTTTTAATCATTCAATAAACGAATAATCTAAACCAGTGGACTGATGCATTAAAACCCATCACACCCACATATATTTGCATACAAGATTAGGGATCAGAAGTTTTTGTTAATATAAATTGAGTAGTAATTTTAACTGCGATGACATTAAGCGGCGTCTATTGTTATAAATTTTTAGCATACCCTTCTCAAAAAAGAGTAGAACTAAACATATAAAATAAGCCAATTTGTAAGTATTTTTTTATACAATGTATTTATTTCTTAAATTTTACTAGCTGATGGGATGTGATACTTATACAATTAATTTTCACTTATAAAATTATTGTCCTTTTTTCCCACATGTCTTTTCTTGTGGTTTTAATAATCATAGTTGAAAGATTCTCATTAAGGTTAGAATTAATGATACATGTGCTGGCGGTAATTAAAATAATGGAAACACCTGTGAATAAAAATGATATTTTTGAAGCATTAAAATATAATAATAGTCACTCATTTTTTTAAAAAATAGAATGTATATATCCTGGTAGTATGTGTTAGCTTTATTAAAACTTTGTAATTCTTGAATTTTTTAAAAAACACCATAAAATGTCGGACCTTTCAGATTTTCAAAGAGGCCAAACTATTAACTCTTCTAGCCAAAACACGTGTGACTGAAACATCTCGACTTTTAGGAATTTTTAGGGGCTCGGTGTCTAAAGTCATGACATCATATAAACAGGCACGGCAAAACAAGCTCGGCAAAGCTAAATAGTGGGCTGATAGGGAAGTTCAGTGAAAGAGACTGATGGGTATTGAAACGGAATGTAATGTCTAAAGGTTGGTTAATTGGATTTTTCTGGCGCAAGAGCCATCTTTGGCCAAACTGCGCCAAACTTATGGTTTGAAATCCTACGTGATATAAACAACCAAACATTAAAATGTCTAAAATAAAGTAAAAGTGCACATATTCAGTTGATATAAAATGTTTTCAAAAGTTAAAAATTTGCAAATAAAAGTTTCAATAATGGTTTTCGCGCAAAAATTGTTAAAAATTTCAATGAATAAATGGCGAGTAAATAGCAAAAGATATAGCAAAATACATAAGTAAAAGCCAATGATTTTTAAAAATTTAAAAATGTTTGAGTGATGTTCTTCACCCACCAAGTCCTGTTGAGTTAATGACAATGAATTAAAAATGTGTAATCGATACGAGTTAAAACGTGAGCATTCAATTAAATGTACGTATAATGTCTAAAAGGTAAACAATTGCAGAAAAAGTGACCGAAAAATTCAGCACCCATCTGGATTTTCCAGGTCAGGGATTTCAATTAGAAGACACCTTCCTAAAAAGAACATTTATAGCAGAGCAACAATTCTCAAGCCACATGTTAATGATAAACGTCGTCTACAATGGTACTTAAGAAACCTAGTCGATTGATAAGCTTAAAAAAGTATTATAGTCTGACGAATCGCTTTTCACGCTTTTCTTTACAATGTTCCGGTTTCACGATTGGAGGACATTTGTGTAAGTGTATGGTCGTAATTGTCTCCTACAACTGTCAAGCATGGGGATGGATCTGTCATGATATGGGCAACTATGTCATATTTTTCTGCTGGACCAATATTAATCCTGAAAGGAAAGATTATTTGAGGTAAGTATAGAGAAAATTTAGCTGACCAGATCAACCCTATGATGCACATTTTATTTCCTAAAATAGATGGAATTTTCCAGGATGATAATGCATTATCCATGAAACGAGACTTGTTTAATCTTAGTTTGATGAACACGTGCATGAGGTTAAACATCTGCCATCTGAAAGTCAACTGACTTCAGTGTAATCGAACTGTTATGGTCTATTTTAGAATGTTCAGTAAGGAATCGATATCTTTCACCGGCATCTCTCTCAGAACTTCACAATATCTCCAGGAAGAATAGAATATTAGTCCTCTAAACACTATTCAACACTTATATGAATCCGAGGCTAGTCCAAGCTGTATTACATACCTAAGACGGTCTTAAACCATATTAATAAAGGATTCTTTATAAATATAAGGCATTTCCATTATTTTGATAACCACCTGTTTGTTGATTCTTTATATTTTTTTACTCTTTTCCGATTTGAATTTTCAGTTACTTTTTCATAATTATATATTTATGCAATATTTTAGGTGAAGCTATTACTGTGAAAGAAGCTTCATTTTCATGGGCATGTGATTCCGATTATGTGTTGACAGATATCGATTTGCATGTTCCCAAAGGCAAATTGATAGCTATTATTGGACCTGTTGGCTCTGGTAAATCGTCCTTGCTTTCTGCATTGTTGGGAGAATTGTATAAAAGGAGTGGATCTGTGGATTTAAAGGTCAGTACATAAAATTGTGTCTTTGCGTATATAAGAAGGATTGAATTATTGACCACTTTTTTACTTTCTTCAACATACAATATAGAGAAAATATAGCAATTGTCAAAAAAAATCACAGTTGAGATTTTGACGAATATACGCGTTTTAGACCTCCCTGAATTCGAAAAACACATTTTTGGGTGATGACCATCTATCTGTATCTGGCAAAGATAACTCAAAAACGATTTGATCTAGACAGTTGGAATTTAGTATACAGTCGT
The DNA here is from genome assembly GCA_026543055.1 of Argiope trifasciata. Taxonomy (NCBI): domain Eukaryota; kingdom Metazoa; phylum Arthropoda; class Arachnida; order Araneae; family Araneidae; genus Argiope; species Argiope trifasciata. The sequence goes on from JAPMOQ010048992.1 coordinate 793,910, forward strand.
AACGCAAATTTTGAGTAAGTTCTGTCCAAATAAATCCATCTGTCCTATTATAAGTTAACACAATAAACGAGGTGAGTTAGATAGCTAATAACATGTAATAATAACAACAATAATAATAAGAGGAGAGTTAGTTTAAGGAAATTCTGTACATAGATTTAATATTTATAGCGTAGAAACCTCTCAAATTTTGATCGATATGTAACGAAGTGTTAACTGTCTATATTTTCAGAAACATATAAACTCGATCACTTAAAAACGCAGTTACTTAAATATATCAAATTTGATATGGTATTTTATGGCAACAAATGCAATTTTGGGTCAAACTTTTGTTTTAATCGGTTGAGAACAATATACTTTACACAATACCATTTTTGTATACTATTAATCCAATTCAGGAATTCATAGCCGAGTAACTCGCTAAAGATGTCACGCTCAATTCAGTAAAAGTTATAAATTCAGGCCAAAAGCTCATACTTTATCCTATTATATGTAAAATGTTAACGTGTAAAATGTTATCTGGAATGATGAGCTTATAAGAGAGCTTGCGAGATGTTTTGGAAATATCACTCTTACCGGATTTTAGTTAAGAAAAAAATGTTTATTTTTAGTTTAAAAATTAACATTTTTTACCGATAAAAAGGATTTTAGTTTAGAAACAATTTTTGTTAAGTAATTGTGTTAAATATTCAATGATTTTTTTCCGTCCAATTTCTCGCTTGCTATTTAATTGATAACGTTGAAGGATAAATAAGTAAAAATATCATTATTAATTATTTTGATTATTGTAAACTAATATTACAACATTTGCTTTTAAAGTTATTATAGGTAAGACACATCTATACAGAAGAAGGCAACATTGCATATGTACCTTCTTTTTGTAAAATTGCATTACTTAATTTTTTCTTCTCATGTGGTGTTACGAATCTGTAATACTGCTTCCTAGCTCAGTTAGTTTGTGGAAAAGAGTTTTGTAGATATTTTAATGCATTCTAAAAGGGGGCCAGTAACTGACCCCCAGGTTTAGGAATTGTATGCCGAAAGAAATTAAAATTTTAGAAAATGCTGGAATTTCAATGATATAATTAGATTGAAGATTGTTATACTATTAGATTGAAGATTTTTATACTATTAGATTGAAGATTGTTATCGTAAGAAATCTTTCGAGAACTTGCCATGAGAGCTTTAAAAATAGATACTCGCACACGAGAGTAAACATTAATCAAATGGTGACTTGACTTAATCAAATGGTGACTTGACGAATTTGACGACAAAAACGAAGATCCCATTCGTTAATTTTGCCGATATCCCCAACAGGATTTGAGTTCCAACGTTTGTTGTGGAGCATTTGAAGCCATATCATGGGAATTGTAAAACGCTGATGCGCACAGATGAGAAGAGTCATTTTTAGAATCGAGTTGAGAGAAGGGGTAGTCAAAAGAATTTTGTTCTATCGAATATTGATTTAAATTATTTGTTCTCTGGAAGCTTTTTTTATGTTGAGGTTTTTAATGTCGGTTTGCTCTTTATTTATATTCCTACAAGTGCTACAAGAGTCCTACAAGTGCTACAAGAGTCCTACAAGTGCTACAAGAGTCCTACAAGTGCTTTTATGTATATATTTCAGCTGTGTTTTGCTGCTTGCATTTTCTTGTAGAATAAAAAGTCATTATTCATTATCATCCCTGGTTGGATTTTTCTTTGTGCAATCAGCGGATGGAATTTCTGAAACAATATTTTCAAGTGATATTCTCCACTAAATTCTGAAAATTCAGCTATGTAATGAGTGTATGGTAAACAGTCAACAGACTAAATAATGAAGAACAATGTTTATTTAACATGAAGATAAGAGCATACAGACGATGTATTGTACAATTAAAACGTTTGCCATAAATTGCAGCACTAGTATTAAATGGCAGTAAATAACCACATTAAGGTATTTTGTTCCAAATTTGTATAAATCTACAAATTTTATTGAAAACCCATAAATCAAATTTCATTTGTATCCATGTAACAATTCTCTAAGCGTTTTTTAAGTTATTTTTGTCACCGAAAGACAGATATTTTACAAAAATACTTTTTTTGAACTCATTCGTACAGATTTATCAAAATCTTGAATTCGAATTTCTTGATGATATCTTTCTCTTTACTTTGCATATTGAGAAAATATATATTTTTTTAAAATGCATTTTTGAAAATAATAATTTTGCCGTTGTGTTGTTTCTTTCACTTTCTTCGAAAGCAATGATGTCAAAATGGGATGATGAGATGAAAAGATATTTTAGGTGCCAAAAGGCATCTCATTGTACTCTGGTTGAAATGGTAAAAAAAAAAAAAAAAACCGCCAAATTATTTCAAACTAGTCAACATATAATTTTTCATGCCATCATTCAGAAAACTATGTACTTGTTGTTCAAACTATTGCCTAATCACTCTTTTAATAGCCTCTTCCTACCAGTCATTCTCCCAATTTTTTTAAGAAATCATTGAAACCAATTGGCTGGTTTCGCTTACTAGTATAGTTATACTAGTAAAAGTTTAACTATCATCAATCTATCTGATGTCAAACTAAATTAAGAATTAAAGACTAAATTATTAGAAAAATAGTTTATACCTTTGTATAACAAAGATCAATTGTGTTTAAACACTTCTTTATGGTAATATCATTGGTCAAAAGTGCTTCATACAAGCCATTTGGAGGTGATGCAGGACATAAAACGTGCTTCATTAGGATGAGAATGCTTATACACGGAGCGACTTATTTTTGGGAATATTCAGTACTCATAATAATTTTATGCCGGCGATCTGGCTTAGGGATAACTCGTCTTTCCAGTGACCTAGGCATTGTAACGTCTCGATGAGGTCGAAACAAATAAAGAGTAGCGTTTTAATCAAATTACTTTATTTACAGCTTTAATTTACAGAAAAAATACTCTTTATCATCTAGGTTAAGTGAAAGCTTCTATGTACAACACCACAAGAATAGTTCCTAGAAATATTTCAGAGAAAGTCACGAAAATAGCTAACCGGCCAACAAAGTCTCACGCTGGTACCGGGCTTAGCTCCAGGAATCCACCGAATTCCTCGGGGGAAATTTTCCCTCGAACACTCTGCTTTCACCGATCTCTCCTCCGCACCTCCTTCACTAAAACTCCTTGCCTCCCCTTCTCGCTCCAAAAACCACGCCTTTTCTCTCTTCCTTCAACTCCACCTCTCATCCACATTGGAGCATTTGGGCTCTCGATTTCCAGCAAAAATTTCGCTAGTATACAGTTGACCGCAGGAATGTTCGTAAACCAAGATGGAAAGAATGCAGTTTATACATCTGTGTCACAGGCACGATTAGTGCACGGGTGGTCCTTTATCTGGACTCACTCTAAAGAGCCAGATGTGCGTTCTTAGAAGGGGGATTCTCCACCTGTCCGTCTGTAAGCAATTACGCTGCCATAAAACGTTGCCATTGAGGAGACCAGTCTGAAAATGGCAATTATGGAGCGTGTGAAAAGAAACCACAATGGTCAGGCCGAGGAGAAGCTGAATCATTACAGAGTCCTGAGTTCGTGTCTTGTCTCGGGCATGGTTGTTCTTCCCTTGTGTTCTATCTGTGAGATGTGTGAATAATCTCACCTATAAAAATGGGATCATGCAAGCGAATATGTGTGCGTATCATCTTCATTTAAGCTAGAAGTCAGACTTCTGCCTTCGGGTGCTCAGAAGTCTTTACCCTCAGAAGCTACTGCATTCCCTTTTCATGTTAACACGGACACGACATCATCATCATAATCATCAAAGTAATTTTATTCTCTACCTTTTTACTCTAAAAGTACCTTTTTTTAAAAAAAAGTTTCATTTTGTATGTAATTTGAGAATTATTATTGTGATTGAATTAAATTTCAAGGTAATTCTTGACATTTTACTTTCAGGGCACTATTGCTTATGTACCACAGGTGACATGGGTGCTGAATAGATCTCTAAAAAATAATATTTTGCTGGTAAAACATATGGCAGAAGAGAAATACAACAAAATATTGGACCTGTGCTGTTTAAGACCTGATTTGGAGATTCTGCCTGCTGGGGATGAAACAGAAATTGGAGAAAAGGTATCATGCTGATGGGCAAAGTGGTGTACATTTAATTGTTACTTATTTATTTACTTCATATATTAAGATTCCTTAAATTTTATTTTTGGACTGTTCTACTAAATCTTCTATATACTTATAATAAAGCTCAATGTGTGTGTGTGTGTGTGTGTGTTGGCGCTCTACAGACCAGACCGTTGGACCTACAGCTACCAAATTTGGTACATGTATACCTTGGAGCTTGGGAATGTGCACCTCGGAGAACTTTTTTCGAATTTTTAATTAGAATTTGAATTAATTAAAATTTAAGCGAAATTTCGACGTTTTTCCGCTATAACTTCCGAAAATATTATTGCACAAACATGATTTTTATATCAATTTAAAGATAAAAAAATTAGCTTTCTAACGGTCTTAGTTTTTTAATTTATAATGTAAGATTCTATTTTTAACGAATTTTTAAAGAAATATTTTAACCATGTTTTACAACAATATATTTCGGACAAAACAATAAAATTCAATCTGCACGAGTACGTCAAGGGGGAAAAATTAGGTTTTATCAGCATGTTGCCATCCTATTGAAGGAAGTTCAAACTAAAAAGAAACAACTATCATTACAAATTAAATCTAAAGAAATGCAACTTTTAGCACGTGACTGGATAAAATAAAATAAATATAATATGTGACATTTTCTAAAATAAATAATGAACGAGCAAAGGGAAAAAAATAGCTTTTATTAAACTGTTGAAATCATACTGACAGAAGTTCAAATTAAAAAATAAATTAACTATGACTGCAAATTAAATCGAAAAAAATATATATAATATTCACCACGTGATTGGATAAAATTAAATATTAAATGTTATGTTTTCTAAAAAAGAAATACAAGACAAAGGTTTCTATGATCGTTTGCAACATCTATATCATTAATTTAGTAAATCAGTGTTACGTGACTTTCGAAGTTTAAGTATATCTGGCAGAGAAATTATAAAGAGAGCAAGGCACATAAGTATTTAATTGAAAATCTTAGACCCCATTACTCTTGGCGAACCAGCTGGTCGCCAAAGGCGCCTAGTAATAAATAAAACAAACACAAGAAATTAAAAGTTATAGAAAAGTGATTTTTTTATAAATTCTTTCTCGAAGGATTTGGTTTACGTACAAACAGGAGCAGTATGAAACTAAAAAGAAAGAAAAGTAGATATTTGAGTAATATTGGTAATTTTTTATAGAATATTGTATTCTCCATCTTTTCTTTACTAAATTTTGTCCCCCATTCAAAACAAGGTCACTATCAACTATTTAGAGTCCAAAAGTTAATTTAAATATACATTTAATAAAGAAATAACAAATTTATGATTGTTTTTGAACTATATTTTCCAAAAATACCATAGTACAAATGGATTTTTAAATTATCTTAAAACTAGAAAAACCATCTTTTAAATGCCGATTTCATTTCTATAAATTTTTTCTTTAATTTTATAATCCTTTAAAATTTAATTTGACGCACAGTCTTTAATAACATTTTTATTTTTAGGGTAAAATTCAGACTAATTTCCTTATTCTATAAAATGATTCAATTACATGATGCTCCTAATATTAAAATTTAGCTAGGAATTTTTCTCCTCTGATGTTAAGAAGGAAAAAAAAATAGTATTTTCATTTCTTTTTTTTATTTTGTAGAAAATGCAGTATATAATTTATATGTACTTAAATTTATTTAGATTGATTCCATTCAATTCATATATCTTCCATAACAAAAGAAAGGGGCCGTGGTAGCCTGGTTGGTAGCGCGTCAGACTCGTAACCGAAAGGTCGCGAGTTCTGTCCTCGTCTCGGCCAATTACCGCCGTGTTGGCTAATGGCAGTTAGGGCACGTTCAATAAGTCGTGACTGCAAAGTTCTCCAATTTTCCATAACAAATTATACCTCTGGGGATACTGAATCAGGAATGAGTCGGTCTCTGATTTGGGTCTAAATTCTGACTTGCGGATGAATGAATGAATGTATGAAGGAGTTCGACAGCCCCCCCCCCCCCTAAAAAGGGTTGTGTTGAGTGTGTTCGAGCAAAGTCGTACTTTCACCTTAACGGTGCTCGTTAACAACGAAAGGCGCACGCCTCTGCCTTAATTTGAAAGAGGTCCGCTCATTCGGGCTCGTTATGACCAAGTGACATTAGACCCACCACCACAAAAGAAAACTTTTAATAAATATGTTTTATATTAATGATTTAACAGCCAAGAAAGCCAATATTCCATGTGAACAAGATGGTCATTAAAAGAGGCTAGTTTGTAGTGTTGCATAGTTATAATTAGAAAGTTTATTAACGCTAAGAATTCGATTTCTTCATGATTAAATGCTTGATTTTCTATAGTTTCTTAACTACATATCACACAATGACGTGTGTGAGACTCGCATCGAATTATTGAATTCTTAATTTTGAATCAGAAATTAAGTGAAAGATATTAAATAATTTAAAATGTAAAAAATCACTTGGAATATATTATTATTAAATAAATTAAAATAATAATAAATGTTCCAATTAGGAAGCTATTAAATTCGTAATTTAATTAGGAAGTTAAGTAAATTCGTATGTCAAGCGGTTCATTGACTACATTAAATGTTTTGTCTATTAATAGGGTGTTAATTTAAGTGGAGGTCAAAAGTTACGAGTGAACTTGGCACAGGCAGTGTATCAGGATAAAGACATCTATCTTCTTGATGATCCCTTGAGTGCTGTTGATGTCCATGTTAGGAAATCTTTATTCAATGACGTTATTGGTAATAATGGTTTATTAAAGAACAAGGTAAGTAGCAAAAAGAATATTTAATTGTAATATCGATTTCATTTTTTTTTCCTTATCAATCAATAACATTTTTTAATCTCTTCCGATTAATGTTTGATTTATTATATCTCTAATATGTTCAGTAGTAATGGTTAATTCCATTACTAGAAACCAGACCTATCAAATATATGGATAATTGTGTAGTTTTTAATAAATAAAAGAAAATCGCTTATGACATATTAATTTAATGATGACAAATACAATGTTTACATTTTGCATATTTACGTACCTTATAAAAATATTTGAGCTTTAATATCTCAGAGTTTATTGTTTTATCAAGGTCATTGTGATTAATCTATTATTATCAATACTTAAGGTGGTTTATATTAATAACTAAACACGATTTTTCAATGCATTTGATTATTCTATTTGTTAGTGTGAAGATGCTTAAAAATATTCCTTTTTGTATAATAGTTTTCGAATTCTTGTATTCAATCCTTAAAGAGATTTTAAAACCCATAACGCTTAATTAATAATGATTAATTAATTGTTAATCTAAAGCTTTTGGATAAACAACAATTTGTTGTAGTTGCATTACTCTATCTTCCCTTTTGGTCAACATATGGCAATGCCTGATTAGATACGCATCCCATAATGCTTTGCGATTGTAAATTAGGAAATGATATTAGATCGCTCCAGACATTTAAGCTCGCTCTTAAAGTGCGAGCTTAAATATCTTGTCTTTTTGTGTTTTATGTTTTTTTTCGTGGGAAATGTGAACATTAAAGAAATGTTCCCGAAAACATACATCCACAGATTCGTAACAACATTAATAATTATTAAATTTTCACTAATTATGTTTCATAATTTCAGTTTCTTTAAAATGATTTTTTTCCACTCTAGACTAGAATTCTGGTCACTCATGATACATCTGTATTGCCAGATGTAGACTTAATAGTGAGTATGAAAGATGGGAAAATTGACGAAATGGGTTCTTACAAAGAACTGTTAAATAAGAAGGGGTCGTTTGCCAATTTCGTCGAAGAACACTCCACTCACAAAGCAACTGAAGAAAGTGAAGCTGAAAATGAGATGTAATTTTGTAGATTATCTTAATATTAGAAATTTTGAAATTGAAAGTGGTAGCACACATATATTGGACAATATTGTATGACACAATTATATCGTACAATATTGTGCAACAAGCTATGCTACCTAGGATATGTTTTATTTTATTTTCATTTCGATTTTTTATTCAAATTACGTGAATTTAATTTATGTTGATATATTTATGTTTTCAGTTTAAGCATATCTCGATTGAATTCAAGAGATTCAGCGAAGTCGACTGATGCAAGCGAACATGGCGGTGGCGATCAGCTACTTATAAATGCTGAGAAGTGTTCAGTTGATGAAGAAGAAAAGTCTAGATTGACCGATAATGAAAGAATGGAAATAGGAGGGGTATGAGTTTTTGTTTTGTATTCATTGTATTATTTCCAAGTGAACTTAAAGAATTTGCTAAAAAATAAAACATATTTAGGAATGTGGAGAGATGAAGTATTTAGTTTTAAATTAGTAAAAACAATTAATTTCGGTCAATATTATTTAGAATGCAAAATCCTTACAAAGTTTCTCATAAATTTCTTTTTTTCATCCATTTTGAATTTCGCTTAGCGTAAGAATTTTATAAAATACCTTAGATGTCATATTTTTCTTTTGACAACTAAGAAGGCATAGACAATCTATAAGACATAGATAGATTTTGTATCCGCTACTATGTTTCTGGAGTGCAAGGTGCAATGTTGATAGAGTTGGATTCGCATTCCTTGAGTTTGAACCCCGACGGTCGAAGACTTTTCCTGTATGTGATGGCTGGTACACGTATAAATCTATCATGACCCCAATGTTCACCAAGTCGAGAGAATACCACTGGTAGAACTGGATCAGAGACATTTGCTCTCTGATTCAGATCTAAATTAAGATCTGTAATGAGTGAACGCAATGTGTGAATGAAATCCTCTCCGTAAATCATAACCCTTTATGATGCAAGAGTTGGTAAGTCGTACTCTTAGTCCTAGATGACGTAATAAGCATTTTGTAAAGAATATCTCATGTTAATTTTTTTTAAATTAATTGTTATTGATTTTTTAGGTTTTTATTATTATTACGTGCAAATGACTAAAATTAAAACTCCTTCACTCTGATACTGCGAACTATTCAGTGTAAAGGCTCCGAAATTGTTGAGCATACTTGGGGAGACGGATTCACACGGAAAAAAATTTGTCCCAGAAACACTGTAGAAGGTGCTGTACAACAAAAAACATGCTAAAAACATTAAAATAATTATACAAAAAATACATTAGGCATGGAATTCTTCCTTTATTGATTTTATTGCCGAAATGAAAAAAAAAATACAATGTACACTGACATGAAATGCACATACATAATCAAAATGTGTTACTTTCCGACCTAATGTAGCACAAGGATTTTAAAAAACCAAATTGTTGTGTAACTTATATTAGTTTGATATAAGAATAAATAATTATACTATTCAAATCAAAATATATTATAATAATAAATGTAATCTACGAACGCAAATTTCAAGTTATCTTCTGAGAGCCTTATTAATTTTTAGTCATGGTTTGTTTTAATTAATTTAAATCATTAACCAGTTTAAACCGATTTGAAAAAGTCACAAGACTTCTCACTCTGTGTATATATATACGTACATACATACATACATACATATATATATATACACTGAAGTGACAAAAATCATGGGATAGCAATATGCAAATATACAGATGGCAGTAGTATCGTAGCGAAAAAGTATAAATGCGCAGTTCGTTTTCCAGAGCTTTTATTTGTGTTAAAGTTATTCATGTGAACAGGTTTTTCGTCATTTATGGCGGCACGACGAGAATTAACAGACTTTGAACGTGGAATGTTAGTTGGAGCTAGACGCATGGGTCATTCCATTGCTGATATCGTTAGTGAATTCAACATTCCGAGATCCACAGTATCAAGAGTGTGCCGAGAGTATGAAATTTCAGGCATCCCATCCCATCATGGACAGTGCAGTGGGCGACCACCTACACTTAACGACCGAGACCGCCGGCGTCTGTGTAGAATGGTCAATGTTAATAGACACGCAACACTTCGTCAAATAACTGCAGAAATCAATGTGGGACGTGTCCGATAGGACTGTGCGGCGAAATTTGTCTTCCTTGGGCTATGACAGCAGAAGACCGACTCGAGTGCCTTTACTGACAGCACGACATCGCCTGCAGTGACTCTCCTGGGCTCGTGAGCATAACGACTGGTCCCTAGACCAGTGGAAAACCGTGGCGTGGTCAGATAAGTCACGATTTCAGTTGTCACGAGCTGATGGTAGAGTTCGAGTGTGGTGCAGACCCCACGAAGCCATGGACCCAAACTGTCAGCAAGGCACTGTTCAAGCTGGTGGTGGCTGCATAATTGTGTGGGCTGCTTTTACATGGCATGGACTCGGTTCTCTGGGGCAACTGAACCAATCATTGACAGGAAATGGTTATGTTCAGCTGCTTGCAGATCACTTGCTGCCATTCATGGACTTCACGTACCCACACAACGATGGGATTTTTATGGATGACAATGCGCCATGTCACCGGGCCAGAACTGTTCGCGATTGGTTTGAAGAACATTCCGGACAATTCCAGAGCATGATCTGGCCACCTAGATTGCCCGATATGAATCCCATTGAGCATTTATGGGACATCATCGAAAGGTCCGTCCATGCCCAAACTCCTGCACCATCCACACTTTCACAATTATGGACGTCTATACAGACAGCATGGCTCAATATTCCTGCAGAGGACTTCCAACGACTTGTGGACTCCATGACTCGTCGAGTTGTAGCACTTCGCCGGGCAAAAGAAGGACCGACACGATATTAACAGTCATCCCATGACTTTTGTCACTTCAGTGTATATATATATATATATATATATATATATATATATATATTTGGCGATTATTTCATTTCATGCAATCACGTGCTGAAAATTGCATTTTTCTATATTTAATTTGCAATAGTAATTAACTTATTTTTATTCAGAACTTTTGTAAATGTTGGAAAGAAGTTATTAAAAACTAATTTTTTCAATGCTTGTGCAGATGAAATTATTATTTTTATTTTGTACAGAATTAATTGTTGAAAAATATGATTTAATTACATTTTCAAAAATTCATTAAGAATAGAAATTTAATTTATACATCAAAACATTAATATTATTGAAACGAGTATTTTTCTAACAATATGAAGTAAAAATGAATTTTGTGCCTTAATATTGTGACAATAAATAAATGGCCAATTTGATGCCTGCTCTTTTTGAGGCTTCAAAAATTTGTTGCCTACGCAATTTGTGGCTTCGAAACCCTCACCATGTTTTCACATGATAAAAAAAAGATAAAAAGTGAAGATACTGAAATTGTTATTGTAACAGCAATTTCCCACTGTAAACACAAAAATTTGCTTAAATTCTTGGTTAGCTGCTATTGTTCTAAGCATAAAAGAAAGACTTCGCGCTTTGCTTTTGAAGTTGTTTCATGAAAAAAAAGAAAATGCTGCAGCTGCACTTCGAGAGTTTCGTCTATTTGAGAATTTATGCAAAGGAGCAACAGGTGCCAAAACATGCTCGAAAATTTTATCGTTCTCCAAATGCAGCTGCTCAGTTACCTTTCTGCAAGATGGAATCGTCTCCATACATTAGACTCTGAGTACAACAGTATCTTCTTTCAACATTTTACTAATGATAGAGTAATTAGACGTGAATTACCTTCAATCTAAAAATCTCGTTCTACACATCTTAATCCCTGTGATTTTAAGCTTTTGGAATACTTAAAAAAATATTGCTCATCAAGGACATTTGTTAACCTTGGCAGATTTGAATCTTGGCACTCTGCGTGTGCAAAGTATCTCGATCGATCAATCATGATCCGCTATTGAACAAGCTGGTAAGCATCGATAAGGTCTTTCTGGTTGATGTGTTCGAGTAAAATGTGTTACAAATGAGTAATTTGAATCTTTTCAGCCTATTTTTTGTTGTTGTTGTACAGCCACATCTATCGGTGTTTCTGGAATTAATTTTTTTTTCACGTAATCCGTCTTCCCATGTATTAAATGGCATGTGTTAACAATTTTGGAGCCTTCCACTAAGTAGTTCGTTATATGGAAAACTCAGAGTAGGGGTGTTTTAATTTTGATCACTTTGTATGTAAAGATATATGTAAATCCTGACGTTCATTATCTTTTTGTTTCTTTCAGGTTCATCGACTAGTTTACTTTAATTACGTGAAAAAAATGGGCATTCCTTTTTTTGTAGGTTCTGCTTTGGGATTTATGGCATATGTATCATTTCAAGTAAGTTTCATTTCATTAACAATTTTTACTGATAAATAAAAAAAAGCTATTTCTCAAAAAAAGTATTGAGAGGGGGGTGCCAGTTCAGATGTCGTCCTCTTCATCTGACAAAGGTCCAATATTACGAGGCTCATCTAAAAATAGCCCTATTCTTGCTTTAAAATGGGACGTTAATAAAACTAAGCGAAGGCGAGTCTATATTTTGGTGAGTGGAGGATTGCAGATTCTCGATTCGATTACATTAAAGGTCTGTGTAGATGTAGATTTCTGTCTGAATATTTGTTCAAGGTTGATAGATATAGTAAAGACAGGAGGACGTCTATCATTAAAACTAGCCTATCTGCCAAATAAATAAAGTAAACAGCTCGGACTTCTATGATTTATAAAATTTCAGGATTTTAATGTGCACTTGGTTTGAATTATTGATGTCCTTATTAAAAAATTAAAGTAAAATTGATTTTTTAACACATTTTAATATTAATTATTAATTTACCTGATTAAAAGTATATTTATTTGAAGTTAAAGAAAAGGGGAAAAGTCCTTTTAATTTATCATAATACTAATTAGATACTTCTATTTGAAAACAGGAAATTGCTGTCTTAATTTTGACTAATTTTTAATTTCTGGTCTACACACATACAAAGAAATTACACAAATCGTCCAAACATTCGATTTCAAGGATGGTTTGACAGTCTATCCGACTGTACTTTCAGAACACATAAACGCGATAGCTCAAAAAGGCAACGAGTTAAATATGTTGAATTTTGTGTGGGATTTTGAGACTACAAGCATAACCTTTAATAAATTTTTGTTTCAATCAATTGGGAAAACGCATCTATAATATTGATTCGTTTTCGGATATTATTAATCTCATGACATGATTTAATCGGTATGTCAAGGATAACACGAGAGATGTAATAAAAATGCTAAATTCACACCAAAAGTTAGAATTTCGTTACTAATCTACATTGATGCCATCCTAAGTCTTCTCTGCCTAACACATTAACCTAAAAAATTTTTGTTTAACATTAGTTTTGGAGGAACTACTGAAATTATACTGTTTAGGCATCTGCGAGTTTTGCCTACAATTTTGTGAATATTGCATTAAAACAAAAAAAAAATTAACTTGTTCCAGTGAGAATGAGTTCTCATAATCGTTTAGACGATTCCTTCAATTTTAGAGCCGTTGGCAGGCTTGAAGTTGGGCAGTCTCAAGCGGAGGTGGCTCGAGGGTTACAAATGAGAACGAAAGTGGTATCCGGGTGGTGAAATCAATTCCAAACAAGTGGTATGGTAACCAGGATGGCCGGTCAAGGCCGTTACAAAGCAACGAAGCCTGCACAATATCGATTTTGCATTAAGCGCATGGCGGCATAGACAGAACGCGGCTCCTCAACTTGCTCGTGATCTTGCTCTACTGCGTCTGGTATAAGAATCTCCAGATAAACAGTATACAGACGTCTAACAGAGGGATCCTTTATTCCCAGCGACCAGTTGAGTGCGTATTTTTGATTGCATCCAACAGAAAAGCCCACTTGTTGTGGTGCCGAACACATGTCTTGGCACAACAAGAATGAGGGCTTGTTCTTTTCAGTGATGAGTCGAGATTTACCATACAGAGTAACACTCGTCGAATCTTCTTCTGGAGAGAGCAAGGAGCTCTCTATAATCCCTCCTACGTAAAAGAAATTCACAGATTTGGTGGTAGAGGAAACCGTGTCTGGAGTGGCACAATGTTGGGAAGTCGTACACCACTGCACATCTTCGATGTGGGTATTGTCAATGCGCATCGCTATAGGGGTGACATCCGTGAAGCCTATATCTGGGGTGCTTTTGGCCCAGACTTCATGTTTATGGACGATAACGAGCATCCACAAAGAGTTAAGATCGTTGATGATTTTCTTGATGAAAAGGATATTCGATGTATGGACTGGTCCTCGAGGTCTCCTGATTCAATCCTATAGAACATGTGTGGGATGGCCTCGGAAGAGAATCGCACAGCTTAACGCCCCTCCTAATACCTTCCAAGAGTAAAAGCCACGCTTAAGGAAGAAAGGACTTTGTTGCTCCAAGCATTTATTGACACCCTCATAAACAACATGAAAGTTCGTTGTGAAGCTTGTATAGAGTGTACGAGTGATCATACTCCATATGACAGAATTTTCCCGAGATAAATACTTCATCTCGGATTCACAATGTAACACTTTTTAATATACCCTGTTTCTTAATTCCAAATTAAAACCTTTTCCATGTTGTTATGTGTCTATGTTCTGTCTTCCATTGTAGTGTATCTCTGATCCAAATTTCATGGCAACATTGTGAATAGTTTTTAATTTTGGCAGATTTTATGGTTATGACTTTAATTTTGAACATGAGTGCATAAAGTAAATTCCGGAAATGGCGCATTGCGCACAACCTTCCGTGTGTCAACCTTTAATGAGACAGAAGAACCGTAAAAAAGTGGTCAGCTCAGATTACTGAAACGGACATTATATATATATATACATGTGTGTATGTGTGTGTTGGCAAGTGTGTGTGCGTGTGCGCGCGCTTAAAATCGCCAAATTGGCGAAATTGTTTCTTGGTGTTTTTTGGTCGCCGTTACAACCGGTAAGTACATTAGAATGAATATGTAACATGAATATTTGTTATGAATGTTTGTATGCTTATTAGGTATTATGATATGTTTCTTCTAATTTAGGCAAGTGGAAATATTTGGTTAAGTATGTGGAGCTCTGATGCCACTAAAAATGGAACTATTAATAATTCACATACTATTTGGAGGCTATCCATTTATGGAACTTTTGGTTTGGCACAAGGTATGATGTTACGGAATTTTCCTTTTGTGATCCTAAATAATTTTTTATAAATATTTACAAAGATATATTATGACAGATGCTGTGTGTAATAGTAAATGTAATATAGTAATTTTTAGCG
Source organism: Argiope trifasciata (assembly GCA_026543055.1). Lineage (NCBI taxonomy): Eukaryota > Metazoa > Arthropoda > Arachnida > Araneae > Araneidae > Argiope > Argiope trifasciata. The sequence continues at coordinate 809,107 of JAPMOQ010048992.1, forward strand.
AAGGTGAATAAACTCACAACTTCTTCCATTAAAAATTATATATTTAATTAATAATTCATAAAGTACTTTAAATACCTGGTGAAACTTCTTCCATTAAAAATTATATATTTAATTAATAATTTATAAAGCACTTTAAATACTTGGTGAAATAATATGCGATGCATATCAATGATCAACTAAATTCGAAGTTCGGACTGCAGCAAGATTAAATAGAAAATGACAATATTTACAAAATTCCATCAGTCAGTTATTCTAAATAATAATCTTGCTGCTGTTGCCAACGACACAAGTAGAATGCATTTGAGCTATACGAACTCCTGTTGCCAACGCCACCGGTTCAAAACAAAGCAATATAGTCAGTTAAATCTTCTCATATAGACTTGAGTTAAAAGGGATCGAGTTAATGTTATATTGCTGCAAGTAATGCTATGCTGTATTTCGATTTATAGAAAAAAAAATGATTTTTCGATACTAGTTTTCAAAAAATATCGATATATCAAAATCATGATCTTGAATAATAGTTCATGATGAATCACGATGCTTTTTGCTTTTTCGGTTTCGTTTTGGTTATTGCTTAGTGTTTATTCTTATTGCTCATCATTCATTTCCCCCTTCATACAGAATTTTTGTTCATATTTATAAAAATACTTGTTCCCGGCATGTCATTTCGGAATAAACCGCTTTCTGTTTCCTAATTAAATGATACAATTATGAAAAAATAACTGTTGCTATCAGAAGGTTGTAGGCTGTTCTTTGTTTAATCGTTAAATATTCATTTTCAGAAATAAAAGCAAAAAACGATTAATTCAGATTAAATACACAATTTTATTTGCAGCCCGATTTTACACACTCGAATGTACTGGCATAAAGTTCCGTTATACCCGGCATTGGCATTATTAAAAGGATTCTAACAAAATTTATTTGAACAATTTTTATTCAAAAGGAAGCAAATATTTTTATTACATTATTTTAAACTTAATTTTATTTAGTGTCGCTCTGATTAGTAAATTTGTTAAGAGATGCTGACTATAATTTATAATATCTATAAATAAATAATGATATCACGATGTATAAAAAAATAACGATTTGTGTTGGACGATGAATCAATGATGAAGTACTATCATTGTTCAGACCTAACTGCAAGTCACTTAAAAAAAACAGTTTGAAATTGTAATCAGTGCTGAAATTCAATTCAGTTCAATTCAACTTAATTCATTGTTAAATTTGGTTCTGAAAGATAAATGCAATATTTAATGAAGAATTAATGAAGATTTTAGAATTCATATCAAAATCATAATTTTGCGTTTATATATTTGTTAGCGAATTGTTATATAATTTATTTGGGTTGACTGAAGAAACTCTAATACTGTTCTTATTTTGGTGCCATTTACAGCCATATCATGTGTTTTGGGAGGCATTTTACTTGTTTGTAGCGTCACAAGAGCATCGGAAAGGTATCACAGGTTCATGCTGGATAGCGTTTTGAAATCTCCCATGTCATTTTTCGATACCACCCCTGTAGGAAGAATCATCAATAGGTAAGCATACTGCGATTGTTTATAATAATAAAAGATTTTTTTAAATCTAATGATGAATTTATTGAAAAAAATTTATTTTTAACTACCATCTGATTCGCCGTGGATATTAGTTATGTTTAATTTGTTTAGATATAATTCTACATCACTGGGTCTGTTAAATTATTGAGCATTAGCCATATTATTTTAAAAGTTTTATATGAACAGGGTTTCTCACAAGATGTGCAGTGTATAATATTTACAGATTCGGATAGAACACGTCAAGACCAGTAGTGTTATGTACAATATGAGGGCTTTCCGAAAGTATTATCATAGTTTAATTATGTATGAACCTTGTGTTATGAAAACTTCAAAAAATAAATAAAACAGAATAAACCAAGTGAAAAATCAATATTTATTAAGAATTTTCAGTACAACAGATTTTCGAAATGTTGGTATTTCAAACAAATAACATAGCGAAGGCTGAAATTGAAATTCGCAATTGTTTTTCTGCGGGACATGTGTTCCAATTTCTTTGATTTCGGTTTCAGTTGCTGCTTGCAAGTCGTCAATGTTGACCGCTATGTGAAATACACTATGTCTTTCAAACGACCTCATAAAAATTCGCATGGGTTAAGATCCGGGGAGTAAGGTGGCCACTCTATAACATTGTCCCTTTTTTTGTAATGGAAACCAGCCCGATCAGTCTACGGTAAAATTGTTTGCTAAGAGTTCGAAGTTTTGTTGAATGCGCCGAGGTCTAGTAGCATCTCATATAAACCAATAATCTCTTATCTTTCGGACGTACTTTTGAATATTGTGTCACCGTTTATGTTGTGACGACCATAGTCATCTAAGGAAGTGTCTAAGTTGTGCAATCGTCATATCCTTCATAATATGTAATACAAACTGTCAGATTCGTAGTTAATGTAATTAGACCATGACGATCTATTCAGGCCCCCCATATTCTATGCATTAAAATACTCGTATTGGCCTGTTCTATCCGAATCTGTAAATAGTAGACGCTGCATGCCTCGTGAGACACACTGTATTCCATTCACTATAGAACATATATAGTAGAGACTTGTCCCGTAATTTAACAGTGCTATTAGAAATAGAAAAGAATTATCTATCTAATAAATTTCGGGGAATTGTAACTTCGCTTGTTTCTTTATCTCATAGACTACAATCAGATAGTTGGTGAAGCTATGAAAATGGTTTGAACTTGAGGAAACCATACAATCGATTTTTGAAAATCAGGCAAGAAAAAAATGTTTTTTAAATAGTGAGAAAATGCAGAAAACATTTGCATAACTATTAACTTAATGCCATCAAAAATACATTAAAATTTTTTTGAAACTATGCAAATTTTATTGCATTTTATTGATACCAGTTTAAAGTCATACATTCATTTCTGTAATTTTAATAAATTTCTTAATTTGGAAATATCATTTAATATATTTTACAATAGTTTTTTTAATAATTTTTTTAGTAAAGGGATTCATACTCCTGGGAATGCAACAGCATAAGATATAATTTTGCGTATATAAAATAAACTTTTTGTCACAGATATATAATTAGAGGTAAATTTTAAGGATCTATCATATAATATGCTAGCTAACTCTGTGACAAAAGATAGATTAAAAATTCTTACTGCCTTTTTAGTTTGTGCTATCATCAGACGATCAAATCAAACTCAGACATTTAGTGCATATTTGATTATCATATTGATTTTGCTGAAGTTATAAAAAACCACCAATATCTCGCATGTAATATAATCACATATATCTCTCTTTATAATATACTTTACATTATAAACCAAATCCTAAAATAGACATTGTATATTTAAAATCATGCATATAGAAATAAATATCTGTTGTTATTAAAATGCTTTTTGTAATCAGAAATGTCACTTTATATCTAACCTATGAAATTGATGAATAAATTTTAAGTTTGACAAATAGTTAATGTTTGACAATCTGTATTAATTACAATACATTTTGTTGTCAATCAACTGGTTTTTAGGACGATTTTGCGATGTTAAACGAAGTGTTGAATTATGTGTATAATAACGATTCGCAATCAAACAGTTTGAATTGTTCAAAGAATGTAAATAATATAGAATATTATTACTCGTTTTTTTTTTTTTTTTTTTTTTTGCATATTCATTTCTGCATTAACCACAATCAGTAGTAAAAACTTTTTTTGTGCCATACATATTAATATTTTATAAATATTGTTACAAATCTGTAATAACTCTTCCGAGATCAGTTTGTTCCATTGCCAGAAAAATAGTTGTTTCTGGATGTTGATCGTACACTGGATCAATGAGTCCCTGTTTAGAAATCACTTGGCTGCTAGGCTCCGAATTTGGCGACAATAGTTACAAAGTGAAATATTCTCGAATCAGCAGGAATTTTGATGATTTTGGCGAAATATGCTGATCCTTCAAGAAATTTCTGTACTCTCCTTTGGAAGTTATAGAACACCGGCATATCAAGCAGGAGTCAGTTGTATAGATAGTCAGCGATGGATCAGTTGGATCAGTCAACAGATGTGCATGCGTTATGCAGAATTCAAGCGATTTAATGAACTGAGAAGAAGCCATGAATCGAGTCTTGTCGAATCAGCATTGAAGGGTGGGTTGAGTAACCAATCAATGTGTAAGTTGCCGACTGAGTACAAATGTGGCTAAGAGACAATGGAAAATAGCAGGCAATCGCAATGGCCATCGTGAATAATTAGTCACGATAGAAGTCTCTTTCAGCTTAGTTTTGTCTGGCCGCCATTTGTGCTTCTGTGGTTGTTTGATGCCGATTAATTCTTAATGTGCGCTGTTTTATTGTAATCAGCTGTGCTATATTATCAGCATTGGGTTTTTTTATGTACTCGCGTCTTTTTATAAATAAATGTCGTTAATTTCCCATTTGAGCATGTTGATTATTTAAACAAAAACCTGCAGCAAAATTAAGATACATAAATTTACCTAAAAATTGTCGTGCTACAGTATTTTGGTGTAAAATTCCGAATATATTTTGCTCTTTTTTTACTAGGCAAATTGTAAAATTATATTATTTTTTATTATTTACTCAATGCAATCGTCTCCCCACTTTTCTTTCTATTCCCTTTTCTGTTTAAATCTTCAATTTTAGCTTAAAATAAATAATGGAGCTTCATCAAAGAAAACATTTTTTGTTTTTGTTGTTCGGTAGTTAACTTCTTTTTAAAAATATTACTAAGAATTTAATGTTATTATTTTTTTTAAATGAAGATTAGAGTTTCTTCAGTTAATATTTGAAATGGGTTTATTGGCATTAAAGGCTCTGTTTAATCAAAAAAGTTTATATGAAATAAGTAATGCCTTAATTGAATTGATTTTCAAAATGTGAATAATCCTTTCAAATGTATAATAACCATCTACCGAATACATATTTGATGAAACACAGCAAAAATGTGCGCAAGAAATACTTAGCACGTAGTGAGCAAACAGCAGCCCATAATTTGTAATCGGTCGTTAACAACCATAACAGCACACAAGGCAACCAGATAGAACTCAGCAATAAGAGAGAATTCACATAGCTATTCACTAAGGTCTCTCCAAACGCCTGCTATTTTCCACTGTCTCCTCGCTTTAGCTGTATACAACTGCTGAATCACTTCTATATGACTGACTACCCAACAAAGATTCAATGTGGTTTCAATACTTGTCTTCAAGACTCACGCACAGCTTAATCCAGAATGCAGTAATCGCTTCAGCTTCACTCAACACTTACTCGTCCTGATTAAAGTTTGGTTTGCCAGACTTTTACAGCTTCTGGAGCATGGCACAGAAGGTTCTAGAAGAATCTGCATAATTCACCTCCTATTTGTCCTATCATCAAAAGTTCTTGAAAATTCTTGAAATATTATCAACTTTATCTCCAAGTTCGTCTACAAGCCGAGATCATTGATCTTACATCTATTCAGCAACCATTAGAGTTGTACTTAAAACTGTCTTTCTTACGATGCAACCAACTGTGACTGAGAAGCAAGCTGAGAAGCTAACAATATATAGGGTTTTTTTTCTTCTTTTTTTTAGTATGGCGGAAGAGATGGGTATATTATAGAGGCTTTTGTGCAAATTGTTAATTTATAGAAGTATGCTACATCGCAATAAATTTAAAAAATTCTTAATTAAAATGTTAAATTATTCATTAATTTTAATTGATGCATTCACTTATTGCAGATTTACAACAGATATGGAAATTCTGGACAATCAGATATTTTACCAACTTGAAGGATGGTTAAATTGCATATTTAGAATTATTTCTTCCTTTATTATAATCGGGATGAATGTGCCAATCTTCTTAACATGTCTTCTACCACTAGGACTGCTGTACTATCTTATACTGGTAAGATTTTTTTTTCTTACTTCTGTTTCTTTACTTCGATACTTTCTCCTAATTTTTCCCTTGTTTCTTGCTATATATATATATATAAAATATACACTGAAGTGACAAAAGTCATGGTATGACTGTTAATATCATGTCGGTCCTCCTTTTGCCCGGAGAAGTGCAACAACTCGACGTGTCCTGGAGTCCACAAGTCGTTGGAAGCCCTCTGCAGGAATATTGAGCCATGCTGTCTGTATAGACGTCCATAATTGTGAAAGTGTGGATGGTGCAGAAGTTTGGGCACGAACGGACCTTTCGATGATGTCCCATAAATGCTCGATGGGATTCATATCGGGTGATCTAGGGGGCCAGATCATGCGCTGGAATTGTCCGGAATGTTCTTCAAACCAGTCGCGAACAGTTCTGGCCCGGTGACATGGCGCATTGTCATCCATAAAAATCATATCGTTGTGTGGGTACGTGAAGTCCATGAATGGCTGCAAGTGATCTGTAAGCAGCTGAACATAACCATTTCCAGTCAATGATCGGTTCAGTTGCACCAGAGGACCGAGTCCACGCCATGTAAAAACAGCCCACACCATTATGCAGCCACCACCAGCTTGAACAGTGCCTTGCTGACAGTTTGGGGTCCATGGCTTCGTGGGGTCTGCGCCACACTCGAACTCTACCATCAACTCGTAACAACTGAAATCGTGACTCATCTGACCACGCCACTGTTTTCCACTGGTCTAGGGACCAATCGATATGCTCACGAGCCCAGGAGAGTCGCGGCAAGCGATGTCGTGCTGTCAGTAAAGGCACTCGAGTCGGTCTTCTGCTGTCATAGCCCAAGGAAGACAAATTTCGCCGCACAGTCCTATCGGACACGTCCCTCGTACGTCCCACATTGATTCCTGCAGTTATTTGACGAAGTGTTGCGTGTCTATTAACATTGACCATTCTACACAGACGTCGGAGGTCTCGGTCGTTAAGTGCAGGTGGTCGCCCACTGCGCTGTTCATGATTTGATATGATGCCTGAAATTTCATACTCTCGGCACACTCTTGATACTGTGGATCTCGGAATGTTGAATTCACTAACGAAATCCGCAGTGGAATGACCCATGCGTCTAGCTCCAACTAACATTCCACGTTCAAAGTCTGTTAATTCTCGTCTTGCAGCCATAAATCACGAAAAACCTGTTCACATGATTAACTTGAACACGAATGAAAGCTCTGGAAAACGAACTGCGCATTTATACTTTTTCGCTGCGATATTACTGCCATCTGTATATTTGCATATTGCTATCCCATGACTTTTGTCACTTCAGTGTGTGTGTATATATATATATATATATATATATATATATAATTTTGTACTCTTCTGCCTTTTAGACGACAATTAATTAAAGCAATATTTTAGAACATAATTACGAATTAATCGATCATTCAATTGAATTTTTTATAATACCATCTGGTAGAGGAATTTAAGAAAAAAAATTACTTTTAAGGTTTTAGAATATTTATAAGGATGAAGTCTGAAATATTTTTTTTAAATATAAGTAAAAAATAATAATGTAAAGAGGTAAAGAATGATAAGAGATCAAGCATTCCACTAAGCCTAATGAGGTAAATGAAAAATTAAATAGCTTATCGCTGTTAACGAGGTGAATTAATTATCACTTTTCAAGTTATAAGCCTTTTTACTAGGTAGTGAAGAAGCTAATTCATTTAAATTAAAGTAAATAAAACGGAGGAAGATTGTAGAATTTTGTGTAATGTTTGCTTTAAAATTTCAGCAAGATTTTCTAAATGCTAATTTGAATGTAAATTTGATTTTAGTAAAAATTCTTTTCTTTTTTTCTTTTTTGCAATTTATTGCTAACCAAAAAGTAGTAATGATTTATTAGTTAATTGTTATATATTTCACTAGAAAGTACATTTAAGCATATTCAGACAAATACGGAGGTTAGAATCTACTGGTCGTTCTCCCATATACAGTCTTTTCATGGAGGCTATACAAGGTGTCTCTTCTATATCTGCATATGATGTTAAAAAGGACTTCATTCAAACATTCGAAGAAAGACTGGACAGATGTTTCGTATGCACATTTAACAGTTTTGTTTGTAACAGGTAAATTATCTTTAATTATAGTAAGTTGTATTGTTATTCACTTGTTAATCCAAAGTGAATTATTAAATAGATAAAGTAAACAGCTGTCAATGAAGACCTAAAATTTTGCAATCATAGATGTTACAAAAAGGGGAAAAACATTTTTGAGTGATAGTAAGGATCAGCCATAATTCTCTCCCCGGTTCCAAGGTCACCCCCAGAGAGCACTGACTGGGTGAGGAAGAACAGAGGGACGAGGTATGAAGCAGCAGAGAGAAGCCAGTGATTGCTAAAAAATAATTCTTAAGGCTTTATCACGCGGTGAGATTTCGTCAGCATTTTTCCGTTTCTACCTTCAAAAACCGGTCAAGCAAGTTTCATAATCGACAACTTTTTCTAACCAGCTAGAAAATGACATCGGAAATATTGTCAGCAAACGAAATTCAACCAATCATGTGAAACTTTAGTCAGACTTCTGCCCTCTGGGTGCTCAGGGGTCTTTACCCTCAAAAGCTACTGCACCCCCTTTCCGTGAAAACACGGACACGACAAAAAAAAATGTAAAACTTTAAAGTGACGTCACTTTTTTTGTCGTTTGCTGACGGAAAGTGTCGACGATGTTTTGCCGTGTGATAAGGCCTTTAAACTAACATTCACCTACAGTTAACCCATGTACATAATGTAAATTTACGTAATTAAAACAATAACCTAGAATCTGGCCTTTGGTTTTTGTTTATGTCGGCAGGCATTTGGCCATACCAACATGAAATGACAAAGTAAGAGAACAGCCAATTTGGGCCGTTGGAAAAAGCTGGAATTCGTTATAACTGGATGAGAAAAACTTTATTGTTATAATGCATATGAATATTATCAGGATAAAAAAAAATCCCACTGTAAATGTTGTTAAATTTTTAATTTATTAAAATTTGAGGGAGAAAACAGTGGGAGTGGTCTCTCCGAAACTTTCTCAAATATTTTCAAATAAAGCTGTTATCCAAAAGAAACCTTTCATGGTATGAACGTACAAAGGTCATGAAATATTGAATGGCGTTATTTTAGTATTTTGACTGCATCTAACATAACGTCCTTGGCGAATTATTTGGTGAGTAAGTTCTGGTATGACGTAAATAAATCTGAAAATAGAATTCATATTTTAGAAGTATTTTTCCCAGTCGATTGAAACAAAAATTTGTTAAATTGGTATACTTGCAGTCACAAAGTCCCATACGAAATTTAAAATATTTAGCTTTTTCCGTTTTGGAATTATAGCGTTTTTATGTTTCTGAAAATACAGACTGACAGATGGTCAATTCCTCCTTGGATTTGGCTTAAAATTTGATAGACGCCTACATTGTAGATGTTAAATATGCGTGCCGAATTTTATCCATATAGCACTCTGCGTTTCGTAGTTATTTTGTTGATTTTTTAGGACTACTTGACAGACAAACTTCCTAAAAACGGATATTGCTCAAAATTTGATAGAAATTTTCAAATTTGATGTGATTGCGGTATAACAAATTTCAACCGTTTAATTCGGAACGTTTTTCAGTTGTCTTTGTCATAGTCGGGCATTTTCCAAAAGTGTGTTTTTCGAACACAGGGAGGTATAAAACATGGATATTAGTTGAAAGCTGGCTTTCGACTTTTTTTGTGATTCGTGCATTGAAATTTTTTTGTGTGACCCTATAAACGTCGCATACGATAAAGTCAAAAACTTGCCTGAAATGTGCATTCTCAGTCTTCAAATTTTTGTATATTTCTGAATATAAGTTTCTCAGTGCATAAGCCAAGAGGTGGGGTTTTCCTCAAAATCCTACTCAAATCAAAATCCCCAAATCCTCAAATAATAAGTGAAGATCAAAATTTTTAAAAGATTTGTGGCTCGCAAATATATCCCCATAAGGGTGAAAATATCTCATGAAGATAAAATGGGCAGAAAATTTTCCAATCATGTTGATGTAAAGTAAAACACTTGACGCCAATGACGGTATTTTTAAGGTATCCGACTACGTCAAAAACACTAATTATCGACCACACTGGCGATTTAAAAAAAAATTCTTATTTCTTGTAGTTAAGGCATTTCTCTTCCCAAAACAATTTATCTTTTCTAAGAAAAGGAAGGCCTGAAATATCATCCAGGGTCACAGATTTTTTCAACTAAAATTATTCTTTAGCTTCCATTTTCTCAAGATTTTAATTTTCATTAAAATTCTCCCCCGTTAACATGATACCTCAAAAACTAATGGAGGTATTTACATAAAAGTTAGAGTTTGTTCTAAATAATATGGATAATGAAATGAACCAAAAGTTTTAGTGTTGTTGAAATACTTTTTCATTTATAGGCGTTTTCAGAAAAATTAATTCTTAAATTTATGGTAAAAATGCATATATACGTGTATTTTTACCCATTACTTCTTTGCATCTCAAGATGTTTCTTAGATTTTGGTTCATTTTATTTGTCATTATAATCTATAACTTATGATCAAAGAAAAACAGGATTGCTACATCACAATTTTATGTAGAGTGTTAACCGTTTTGGTTCAATTTCACTAAAACTTACTGCAAATTTTCCCATTTCTCAAAATATATTTCCAAATAATTTTGTTGTAATTATAGTGTTTATTATTGACAGTACATCTAAAAACCATAAATAGTTTCCAAAAATTCCAATTTTTCAAAATTTTTCCTTTAAACGTAGTCGAATACCTTAATTTTTTGAAATTTTTTTCTGTATCTAATTTATTTCCGTTTTTTATTTGATATTCTGTGTACTATATATGTGCTAGACTTTTTTGTGCCTTTTTAAATTTTTGTCGTCCTTGTCATTTGGAAATTACGAGGTCCGTCCCAAGATAGCCCTAGTGTTGCTTCAAATCAGGACGTTAATGTAACTATAAAAAATCTAACAGTCAGTAGTACTATGAAGAACTAAGAAATACGTACACATACATTTATTTTATCTCTAATTAAAACAGATAAAAATAATTATATTTAAATTATATCGATGCATATAAATATATATTAATCAATTAATGCTTTTTTGCTTATCTTTATTCCAGATGGCTTGTCTTTTGTTTAAATTCTCTTGGAAGCTCTATTGTATTCGTTACTACTATTTTAGCCATTCAGAATCGAGAAACTTTGAATCCTGCTGTTGTGGGCCTGATTATAACGTATTCTTTTGTAGTAAGGAATTTTACTTTATACTTCTAAATGAAGGACCAGTGTATATAAATTTGAAACATTATTAAACAGCATTTTATATTGTTAATTAATTTTTTTTAATTCATTTTCTCTATTTCGATTATTGGCTGACTGAATAAAAAATTGGTTCATTTGTGATCTTAGAAATTACCAAGTACAACTCACATCAAAACATTTTATAAAGTATAGTACACTTCCAAGAATCTGGTTTGAGATTATCCGGTCTAGTTTTTCTTTTATCATCATTAAATGAGGAAGACAAGGTGGCTATTAAATCATCATTTAAATACATTATTGGAACCTAAAAACTATAAGTTTTTCTATTATTTTAGGGTTAACTTTTCATATCAATATAATCATTCATCAGTGAAAAATAAAACCAGTTTCAGTCAATTTTCTTAAGAATTAGACCTACGATTTACGTAAATGTTTTATTTAGGTTTCCTGCCTGTAAGTCTGGCATTAAAGAATTTATATTAAAATGTGAATATTATTTTATAGCCTTTAAATTATTTTTTATCCTATAATTTTTTGAAACGTGCTGTGTAGTATACAAACATATATACATTACCAATACAGTGCCTTCTATCCGAACTCGACAGTTTCCGTTAACTGCTTCTATGATCAACGATCTATAATATGATCTTTGAGAAAAACGAGGGGCTTAGGGCTTTATAAGAAGAGAGAAAATTCATATATAACAGTGAATTTTGTTATAAAAACTTTGTCTTCTGACATTGGGGGCCAAAGAAATGAATTCATGGAACTCCAACCTATCCAGCCAGTCCTTTCGCCACATTAAACCGGATACTTGAGACTTCTGTGCATTTAGTAAGAGATCAACAAAAAAAATTTTATTTGAAGAAGGAATAACATAACAGAAAAATATTTTTATTCCTTTCTCGGAATAAAAATTTCAAATTTATTGGAATAGATCATCAGCTTTTAATAAAATTAATCTTATTTAAATGTTCTTGTAAAAAACGATTTTTAAGAAAGATTGTTTTATTCCACCATTAATTCTTTTGAGTTATCAAAATAAATATATCGTATAAACTGATATTTAATTATTAGTTGTTAATAATATGGAAAAATCCAATACATGCTGTGAAAGTACAGTGAAAAAAAATCCACCAGCTTCAGTAAAGAATAGCAACTTTTAATGGACACTTAATACCCGGTTGCAAAACACAGTCGAAGCAAACACCAAAATCGACGTGCAATGTTACACAAATAGCAAATCTCTTTTAAATTACTATTAAACAAAAGCAACAGTACAAAGACGGAGACAGTTTTAATTAGAGAACAACACTCCAGATTGACAATTCACTCAATTTGATTAGCGCTAAATCGCTTGAGCTCAACTCGTTTACCGCTCTCCTTTTTATAAGCGCATCGAATGTTCAAGAACATTCTAGAGGATGTCGAATGCTAATGAAGATATCACCAGAATACGAATAGTTTGGGGAACCTTAATTTTTGTTGCCAAATGCTCGCAAACGACGAAGAGCATTAAACGAGCACCCACTCAGCATCTATCTGAGTAGTATGCAAAATTATCTTCTTTAATATATAATTAGCTGAGCAAGAACACATTATTATGAATTCGTGACGTTACTTTATAACTGTTTTCATCAGAGTCTCTCTACACATAAATATTCCAAAGAAGTGTTTTTAAAAGCTTACCTTTTTTCATCTTAACATTGCATTGTTACCTATCACCACGGAATGTCTTGGAACAAATATCGGATTTCGAGTGCTGATGGAGACATCATTAAAATTTAAGTAGTTTTAGAAATTTCCATTTTTGTCACCAAATGTTCGCCAAGGATGACAGTCCTAACTTAGCAGCCACTCATCATCTATCCGAGTAGTATGTAAAACTAACTCGGAATTAACTGAGCAGTAAAGTAATATTATGAATTCGTAACGTTACTTTATAACTTGTGTTTTCATTACAATCTCTACATTTTGATATTCCAATGAAGTGTTTTTACCGTTTTGCATCTCAGATTTTTTTAATACTTATTTTCAGGTAACAGATGCACTGCGATGGTTTGTTAGAATTAACTCTGAGCTGGAAAATAAAACGATATCAATCGAACGAATTGAGGAGTATTGCAATTTGAAGCCAGAGGTATGAATTATCTTATGTTTCCTGAATTTTTTTTTTCAAAACTAATTAGTTTCTTTCCTTATATATATTCACAATATACAACATTTTGTGTATAATTTTTGTTATTTAGAAAAGCGCAGAAAATATGTTTTAGAACAATTCTTCTTTGAATTGACTGATTCGATCCTAAATTTTATATAAACCAGTGGGTGACCGAGCTCTGCTCGGAGAAAACAGGTATCGAAGCTAACTCGAACATTTAAATTTTTAATTGTGATTTATCAAAACAATACATGCCATAAGAAAATTTGTGAAACCATTGGTGAAAAGATAACCGGTTAAACCTCGGCTTTTCATCGTCCGTCCACCAACGATGTCATGTTTTGATGTTCCATTGGAAATCCCCATCTGCAATGGTCTCTTCCATGTTTGCTGATCATGCACGGAGCGCTTGGGTTCATATCACCACACGGGTTATGGATCATCCATTTCGAGATCAGTTCCTTGAGTTCCGGATCATCTTCTGGAAACTTTATCAGTTCGCCATATTGGCTATAGATGGCAGCACGTTACCGCTTGAAACCTATTAGCCAAAATGGCGGCCTAATAAAGTTTGAAAATATCCTATCTGTAACTCCGAACTGCTCAACCGTAGCGCTTCAAAACCGGCGCCAATCAATTCCTCGTGGCCAAAAACCCCAGACCCCCAAGTTTACCGGAGTTTATTAATTCTGGGGCGATTTTCGACTTGGCAACCATTCCTCGTATTATAGTATAAGATATGCAATCGTGTGTGAAAAATCTCATACTAAATTTAATTTAGGGTTACGGTTTTGAATTATAATGTTGATAGATAGACTGCCTTTGATGGTCATAATCCCAAATTTACTAAAAAAATTTGGCATAATTAATTCACATCCTTCTATCTGTATCCATTTTTATTTTATCATATACGCAGTATGTTAACCAACACTATTGTAATAGTCAGAAAATTTGAGCAAGAAATGTGACGAATCTGCACGTTTTAGGCCTCTTTGAATCCAAAAAAGACAATTTTGGAATAATGTCTGTTTCTCTGTATCTGGACACCGTAACTCAAAAACATAGTGAGTTAATTGAAATTTGATGCGTGATGATTTAAGCCAAATTTATATCACATTTTTAATCAAGACCATTTACAAGTAATCTATCTTTCTGCTCGCTGAGAACATGCGAATATGGTAATTGCAACGCATATAAAGCTAGATGAATAAAATTTGGTGCACAGATTTATTATTTGAAGTGCGTATCTCTATCAAATTTTGAGCCAAATAGGATAAGGAGCTCATTATCATGTTTTATTAACCCCTTCGCTGCCATTTACGAGGAAACTGTAGTAAAATTAAGCGTTTATAAATTTCGCTAGCAGTGAATACGTAAAATTCATTGATGACAGATTCTTATCGTCAAAACAGTTTAGAATTACAAGATTACATTACGTAAGAAAGTGTAAGTAAAGTTTGTTTCAAGAATGTAAATTTTTTAATAGATAATTACACAATAAAAGAAAGCAAAACTTTTTTTAAAATTAATTATTACAAAAGAATGTAAATTTTGAAGATCATTTTCACTTGAAATAAGTAAATTTCAGTTAAGAAAATTTTATTATAAACATTTGCTTTACATTGCCATGTTCTTAGTATTGATTTTATAATAAATACTACTTTCTTTCTTGAGATAATTATTGAAAAATTCTTTATAAAGACCTTCTTTCCTAATTTTGAATTTTATCCTAACTTTTTAATGTTTCAATAAAATTATATCTATGTGACTACATATAGATAAATTAGCAGGATAATCATCCTCATAAGATCATAGTTTTATTTTTTTCGATTGAAATTTTTAAATCTAACTATGAACATTGATAAGAGACGTACTTACCTCAACCAAATAGTGGTTAGGAAAAAGAGAGACACATGAACATATTCTGAAGTTATATATTTCCGAAAAATAATTTTACCGAAAGCTGGGCAGCCGTTTATTTTACGAATTCGACTTTCACATGTAACTGTAACTTCATACTATTACACTTAAAGTTACTGAAATCAAACAGTGAAAATTACCGAGAAGTCAGAACTCCCTTATAATTCTAAATTTGAAGTTCGGATCCAAGTGAATGGAAACTAGTTAATTTAAGACCACAGTTAAATTGAATAATTTATGTTTTTTTTTTGTATTGATGTTGTGGTTATGGTTGATTTCAAGCTATATTCATAGCAAAATTTCTTGACAGGCAGCTTGGGATCTGTCTCATGGAAAGTTAACAGAGGACTGGCCTCAAAATGGTATCATTTCTTTTGAAAATTACAGTACCAAATACAGAGAAAACCTTGATCTTGTGTTAAAAGAAATCAATCTTTCCATCGAAGCATCTGAAAAAGTGAGTAAATACTACTTTTTGTATCTGTTACATGATTACAGTGTATTTATTACTTCTTTTATATGATAAAAAGAGAATAAATACACTGTAAGTACTACTTTTTTGTATTTGTTACGTAATATAGATACTACCTTTTGCATTTGTTATGTAAAGGGAATACTATTTTTTGTGTTTGTTACGTAATATGTATACTACATTTTGTATTTGATAAAAAGTGATTAAATACACTATAAATACTTCTTTTTTTATTTTATCATTTGAATTTTTATCAAATAGGAAATCCAGATTGATATTTTTAATCTGCAAAATTTTGATATGATAAAAATAGAAGCAAAAATATTTGTTATTGATGTTAAAACATGCCTTCAGGTATATCTAGGAAAATCACTTTAATGACAAAATAATTGATAGATATGGCCCAATTTCTGGATCTGAATATAATAGCCTTTTATTTTTAAATTTTTGTAAATGTAGAAAAATTGGGATTTTTTTTGTTTCTTTTACTCTTATATTTTAAATTGTGCAAATCAGGTCACATTTAAATAAACTAAAATTGAAATCCTGCTGTAGTTTCTTACTTGTTCTCATGAGCCACGGTTGCTTGTGGTAAGGTCTCGGCTTTGGAAAAGAATGGTTTCAGGTTCGAGACCCGATTCTACCGAAGAACCGTAACATAAGCGTATCTGAAGCATGTCAAACACCCTGGCCAAATGCCCTCCCTCTGGGGTGTGGGGTTGCCAATTTAGGTGTCGTCCTCGTCGTCTGACCGAGGCTCAAAATTTCGAGGTCCATCACAAAATACCCTTGGAGTTTCTTTAAAATGGGACTTTAATATAACTAAACTACTTGTTCTTATTAATAAAAAAATCAAAATATTTAATAATTATAGAATATTAATAGTACATCTGTTATACGATTTTTCAAGAAAATATTATCTCATTAAATCAATAATCTGATGGCACCAGTTAAATGATAAATTATACTAAATAGTAAAAAGAATTTTTATTATTACCTATCATATATCTGAATTCGGAAAAATGTTTAATTTAATATCTTTTATTTATATTTTATATATATAGTCTATTTTATTATGATTATCTTTCCTATGATTATTTTTACAATCCATCTTTTTTATATTTTTTTATATTTTTCCTTTTTTAGGTAGGCATCATTGGACGTACAGGAGCAGGAAAATCGTCAGTTACTTTGGCATTATTTAGAATTATTGAACCAGTTTCTGGAACAATATCAATTGATGATATTGATATTACTAAAATAGGTTTACATAATTTAAGAAAAAAATTGACAATAATTCCACAGGTATATAGCGTTTTTTTCTTGGGAACACTTTACATGTTTTTATTGCTGATTATGTAATAGGAATATTCTGAATTTTCTATAGATATTAATAGTATCTGTGAAATGAAATGAATATATGAATTCAAATTATAATAATCTGAAGCATTAGCATTAAATGTACAAAAGGAAGAAAAACTAATTTGTATCTACTACTAACATGAAGGGAAAGAAATTTATTCTTCTAATATATTGCATTGTTTAAGTGATTTTATTATACAAAGATATGAAATAGATACTATATTATTCTGCATCTTTCTACAACTAACATCAGTCCTTTGTGTTGGGTTGTGACTTATGGTGCTTTACAAGCACGCTGGCAGTTCTCTAGCAGCGACTTAAGCCGAATGAGCGCCTCTTTTTTTTCAGTAGCGCCAACTAGGGCCGAGAGTAAGACTTAGCTACTCACGCGTCACAACCCTTTTTAAGGTGCGAACTTCGTTCATACATTTCACTCAATTATCATCTACAGATCGTAATTTAGACCAGAATCAGAGAACAATCACCTCTGAACCAGTACCCTCAGTGGTTTTACTGTCGACAGGGAGGACATTGTGACCACGACAGATTTATACGTGCGCCAGTCACTACACACACACACGGAGAGTTTTCCATCAGTGGGGCTCGAACTTGCAACTTAAGGGATGCGAATCCAACGCCCTACCAACCAGGCTGTCCCGGATTCACATCAAGCACTTCAAAGAGAAAAGAAAGAAAATATAAGCTTTCTCGGTCGATTTAAGTGAATAATTTTGTTGCCAAATCTGGCATGAAATCTGGCGAACAGCCATAAACCGCTGTTGTGATTGAATTATGAAAGAAAAGAAAAAATATTGAAGAGAACTGATTTGAATGTTTAATATAAAACTGATATTCTTAATAGTTACAAAAAATAACTTAAAATAAATTAATGTAATGTAGCATAATTGAAAATTTCACAGCCATTTTTTAGAGAATTTTTAAAAAATCATTAGATTTTTATGTAAAAGACCAAGCTATAAATGTTCATGATGACGAATATGTTAAAGAAAATCCTCCAACGAATTTGGTACTCTGAAACGCAACATGTCATCGTTCAATAATTAAAAAAAAAACAATAGAAGTTCATTTCATATAATGTATAAGCAAACTGTATATTAAAAACAGTACCTAATAAGTTACTAATACTTTTTAATTATTTTTGAAATAAATCATTGAACGACATGAAATAAGTGTTTAATTGAAGTTCATCTGTCCAAGTATTCGATTGTAAGTTAACGCTATAATTGCAAAACGAAGAACACTAGAAAGATTGCACACAGATGTAGCACAGACACTTGTCTAATTTTGAACCTTTTCCGACAACAGATATGTATTGTAGATTGTATCACTTCTTTCGGGAAAACAGGTAAACGCGATAATTAAAAAACGCAGCATGTTAAATATGACAATTTTCGATTTTTTTGACTACCTTTTCAATTTTAAATCTTTAATTCAATCGATTTAAAAAGCGTGTTTAATGCATAAATTGAAGATTCAGATACTATTAGTCTCATGTCAGGGATTAATCACTAAATAAATCACCAAGGATCACACCTTAAACTCAGTAAAAGTGCTAAATTCATAGCAAAAGTTAAGATTTCCTAACTATTGTGAGAGCCATTCACTGGCATGACTAGTTTATTACAGAATATCGAGAAAGTTTTGAAGAGACTACTCTGGCCGGTTTTCCATTATTTGGGTTTTCCCTCTTGATGTTAACGACAGAAAACATAAAATTTCGTGAACAAAAATGATCGTGAAAT
>JAPMOQ010048992.1:827993-845424 GCA_026543055.1 Argiope trifasciata
ATTTAAAAATAGAAAACATGAAGGAATCAAGAAAGTATTGTAAATAACAGCAACATCAAGTTGAAGAAAAATTTTGTTATTTTGTAGAATGTTATTAAACATTTTTATTAATACAATGAATTTTTTTGTAAAAGAAATGTATTTTTAATCGTTTAACTCATAATATATTTTTCCATAAAATATTTTCTTGATATTTTTAAAAATTTTCTTTGATTTTTTAATTTATAGGATCCTGTTCTGTTTACTGGAACTTTAAGAATTAATTTAGATCCAAACGATGATTACAGTGATGATCAGCTTTGGGAAAGTTTGGAAAAGTCTTATTTGAAGACATTTGTGTCAAATTTAAAAGAAGGCTTAGATTATGAAATTGAAGAGGGCGGTTCTAATCTTAGGTGAGTTTTTATTAATTTTCTGACTTAAATATATATATTGTTATTTTTTAAATTATTTGCATTTAATATTTAATTTAAAGAAAATTATTATTTTCTGTTTGTAAAGTTTATGAAACTGATGTACAAAATTGTTAAATCTGTACAAATAAAACTGAAACTCTTTAATTTTTGTAAAATTAATATTATTTAATAAATTTTCATCAGATTTTACTTATCGGAAAGATTTCAGAACAGAGAGATTTTTTAATCTGGTTTTTCAGGTTTTTTTTTTAATTAGGTTATTGTGATGAATAAGTATTCGAGAATACTATGTATAAAATACATCAATTGTATAAATGCTTTCCAAACTTATATTTAAAAAATTTCATGACTTTCATAAACAACTAGCAACATGATGAAATTTATTTCATTTTATCGTCTGAAAATAAATGTTTTTAATGAGATACGATTTTAACTTTATTGATTTATTAAAATTCTGAATGTAATTATATTAGAAGTATGCATTAGAACTTGTCTGTGCAAAGCAGTTGAGAGGTTTGTTTCAAAAAGGAAGTAGCTGCAATTATTCAAGTTTTCAGAAAACCATAAAAAATGTTTGAAAACTCTAAACTCCAAACTGTGTGAAGATTTTTCTTTTGATCAATCTTTTTAATTGTTTTTACATATTATGATTATTTTTATCTGGAAATATAGTTTTCAGATGATACGGCATATGTTGGAATGTTGGAGCTACTTCTTTCTTGCAGCCAAATAGATAGTCTGACAACCTCTATGAAAAATATTTCATAATAAATATGCAATTTACTATAATATTATTTTATTTAAAGTAGACTAACAGACACTGTACATAAAACTTGACTTTAAAAACAAAATATTGTATTCTCATTAATTATCACACTCATTCCCTTTGTAACATTCCCTTTGCTACACAGTCAAGTTACAGGTCATTGAAGAAATACATCATTTTGTGGAAAGCATTTGGGAGCTAATTCCGTTACATTTTTATGTTTTGTACTCTTAATAGGGAGTAAGATGGCTGAATCTTCTTTAACATTAATGAAGCTTTGGATGTTAAATATTCTTACTGTCTTTTTACAGAGTTGCCCAACACTCTCTCAGCATAATATTTTCTTGTATAAATTTAGAATTTTTCATAAGTAGAAACTTTATATTTCGTTTTAAAATACTTTTGTTACCCTTATAAATAATGTAAGGAAGGGCCGCGGTAGCCTGGTTGGTAGAGCGTCAGTCTCGTAACCGAAAGGTCCCGGATTCAGCTCTCGTCTTGTCCAAAGACCGCCGTGTTGGCTAATGGCAGTTGGGGCACGTTAAATAGGTCGTGACTGCAAAGTCCTCCAAGTTCCCATAACAAACGATACCTCTGAAAGTACTGAATCAGATATGAGCCTGTCTCTGATTTGGATCTAAATTCTGACTTGCTGATGGATGAATGAGTGTATGAATGAATTCCACCACCCTCTAAAAAGGGTTATGTCGTGTGTGTTCGAGCAAAGTCTTAGTTTCACGTGAGCAGTGCTCGTTAACAGCGAAAGGCGCAAACCTCTGCCTTAATTCAAATATTATTTATTCAAATATTATTCTGCTCATTCGGGCTTGGTATGACCAAGAGGCATTAGACAACAACATGACGCAAGGAGTTTTCAGGAAGAAACCTTTAATAGGTCTATGAAGCTGAAAATCATTCCTTGAGTAACTTTTAAGTAACAACATACTTTTCACGTTTTCTCTGTGGTGTCAGTACACACACACTATGGGAAAACAACTCTTTCTACTTTCCATGTAAGTTTTTCATTCAGTGTTTCCGAAGACACGATCGGTGGTGAAAAATAGCAATAGTGCCAGGAGCTACCTCTATATAGCAACAAACTAATAAGAAAAACAGCTCATCGCTTGAGTAACTTCAGAACTAATAATTGGAGCTACATCTTACTAGCATCAAACGAGCAAGTTTTTATTTTACCACATGATTGTACATGCAACTCTAAACTCTCCTTATTGGAGCTACATCCTTTTTGCTGCAAACCTTCTAATTATTGCCATAAAAATATCTGCGATGTTGTATATATGTCGTGGTAAGTTTTTAAAGTCAGCTGATTATTAAAAACGAGTGCTTGAATTAAATAAAAAGAGCATCCACTTCATTTCATCATCAACTTATCTTCACATCAGTGAAGTTTAATGATTATTATTTAACAACTAAGGCATTATAGAGCAAGCTTCGATATTAAAAACGTCGAAAGCAGTAAAAAGTGCGAAAGAATTGCTCATGAGCTTTTTAATATGATAATGCATTTTTCACAATGCCATTATTATTCATGAATTTTTGGCAAAAAAAAAAAAAAATATGTTCCTTCATTCGCCGTATTCACTTGATATGGCCCCATATGGGTATTTTTTTTTCATATTTGAATTTGCTCCTTCGCCCTCTGCCTTTTGGTAGTGAAAGGTAATTTGCAGTTGTCTCTAAGTGTCTTCACTCAAATGTCTTTTAAGGTATAGTTTGATTATTGGAAAAAATGGCGACAGAAGCGCATTGTATTCAAAGATAACTTTGAAAGAGATCTAAGGATTTTGAATTATAAATTTTATTTATATCACCATTCCGAGAGCTTTTTGATCACAATAGCACATACTATGAAGCGCAAGACAGATTTGAGAGAATGTTTAAATATAATTAATAAAATAATAAATATTTTAAATTAAAGAATTTTTTAAAATTTTAATTAAATTAAATTGAAATTAAAATAATCTTTAATTTAAGAACTAAAGATTTTGAAAATTAAAAAAAATTCATATATATATATATATATATATAAATTGTTAAGATGAATTTCTGTTGCTTTTTTTATAATTTTCCTTTTAAAAAAAGAAAACCAAAAGAAAGTTTAATAAAGAAGAAATTAATTTGTAGTTATTTTAACCACAGTTTTTCAATGGTATTATAAGAAAATAACTGAAATACATATGTGCTTTGAACTAAGTTGGATATTACCAGCAGAAAACACTGAAAACTATAATAGTATATATTCCATAAAAAGGCATTTTTAGTCCCTTTTTTATATAATAGAGAATCTAGGGGATAAAATAGAGAACCTATTAGAAATAATTGTAAATGGCTCAACTTATAAGTCCAAAGACTGAAAAAAATGTTTTATCCATTTTGAAACAGGTAATAAATAATAATAAAATGTATTATGTGTCGTTATTTGTAGGTAGAAGATATAATAAAAGCGGTTTTATTGCTATATACTTTTTAACAATCCTCTGTCTTTGAATATTTTTCAGTGCCGGTCAAAGGCAGCTGGTTTGCTTAGCTAGAGCCTTGCTAAAGAATTCAAAGATTCTAGTATTAGATGAAGCTACTGCTTCAGTTGACATGGAAACTGACAGTCTGATTCAGAACACGATTCGAACAGCGTTTGCTGATCGTACTGTAATCACGATAGCTCACAGGATAAATACAGTATTAGATTATGATAAGTAAGTAAATATTTTTAAATTTATTTTTACCTGTATTTAATTATAAAGCTTACATTATAGTGTTTATATTTGTCTCGTTTTTTTTAACCTTTTATCATATCAATCGCTTAACTGTTTTGCCCGTGTGCCATGTGTGAATCGATTTATTGAATCATGGCAATTGTAAGAAAACAATAAACCCTTCATAATGATTCTAATTCAATATTAAAATTACTTCGAATATATAATTCAAGTATTCAATGGATTGCCATTCGAATCAAAATAAGAAAATTTTTCCCAAAATAGAAGGTGTCTTCTTAGTAGATTGTACAGAAAATAAAAGAGTTAAGTGATTCTAGTTCATTTTGAAATTAAGGAAAAATAACGAGAAAAAGTAGATAACTGTTTTTTGGCATAATAGCAAGTTAGAGATCATAATAGCAATGAAGCAAAAATTATTTGGAGATGAACATAACATTTCTTTACATAGTGTATATGTGTACGTATAGAGATATGGAGAGAGAAAAAAATTCTTACTGCAATAATTTCTTTACTCATATCGCATAAAAAAATCTCTAGTAACTTTTCGAATTGCGATTCAGTATCGTGATTGGTAGGTCACGAATTCAAGACCTGAGTCCATGAAAAATTCGCTAGGTCTACAAGACCAAGTATGCGATTTATCCATCTGAGATCCAACCTAAAGCTTAAAAAGGGAAGCATTGACTCACACCTGTTATCATCATCAACAGACTATGGTTCATGGTTTGTAACATATTTCCTATATTAACCATTTTGCACTTTTAAAACGGGACATGGTCACTCCAAATTGACAGGGTTACTTTCGCTAATGTTCCGAACCAAGTCCGTTTCAGTTATTTCCTCTTCTTATGTGACCATGCATTTAATATACAATTTCACAATTAAAATCTTTGTATTCACTTGTCTAATCACTATATATATATATATATGTGTGTGTGTGTGTGTGTGTGTGTGTGTGTGTGTGTGTGTGTGTGTGTGTGTGTGTGTGTAATGATGATGATGATGATGATGTCGTGTCCGTGTTTCCACGGAAAGGGGGTGCAGTAGCTTCTGAGGGTAAAGACCCCTGAGCACCGAATCGCAATGAATATAAAAAAAGATTACAGTTGTGCTCCGATATAATCTCAATTATAACCAGTGGCAGAGATCTCCCGAAAATTTTCTTGCATACTCTCTAATAAGCTTGTCATGCCAGAGAACACTTACATAGCATTCATATACGATAGTTACAAAAAAGTTGTGTAGATTTGATATTTTACTGACTCTAATGTGTCATCCCTGGTGAATTATTTGGTGATTTATCTCTAGCATGTGTTTAATAGTATCCGAAAGTCAAATTTGTGTTTCAAACACGTTTTTATCAACCTATTGAGACAATGATTTGGCACAAATCTGCACTTGTAGTCATAAAATTCCATACCAAATTTTATATACAGTAAAAGCTCCTTATTCGTTGGGTATATATTCCATAAATACGTCGCGAATACAGAAACCGTGAATACGGAATGGTAATTTATATGGGATTATAGGGGATACGTTCCTAGGTGACAAAATTTTAAAAAAATCTATAAGAAAATGAATTTAATTGAAGTTTTTGAACATTTTGATTAATTATCTTAAGGTTTAGGTAATGATGTGAAGAATTTTGTCATTTTCTCTTGCTTGGCAGTTTTTAAAAGCTCCTTCCATTCAGACTGATACGCAGCAGTCGCATTAGCAATTTGCCTCTTAAAAATAAAGACTTCGTTCCATAGACGGATCAATGTTCATAAAGAAATCCCAAAGCTCATTTGCTATTCTTATACCTTCACTCAGATTTTTCAAATTAAATGTCACGTTTCCAATGCTTGTTGAAGCCTCTTCTTCAATGGGCTGTGAATTGAACATTTCCTCCAAGTCGGTTTCAGTCAAATCTTCATCTTGCGATTCGAGCAATTCTTGAATGTCACTTGATTCTATCTGTTCGAACCCATCTCGACCTATTCCATTCGCGATTTCGGCTATGTTTGTAGTCAAAGTTTGAGCTTGCACAGGTTTTTCGTCATTTTCCGCAATCAGAGCAGGCCACAGTTTTTTCCAGCATGACTTCAATGTGAGTGACTTGTGTACTTAAATAAATGTACTTAAATCTGCGAATAAAGAAATTTTTAGCCTCGAATATAGGAATTGGGTCGCATTTTTTAAATCCGCGAATAGTGAAAACGCGAATGAAGGAAGCGCGGAGCTTTTACTATATTTAAATATTTTTGAGCTACCGTGTTTAAATGCTTCTGAAAGTTAAGACTGACCACCTTTCAATCTCTCATTGGATTTGGGTTGAATTCTGAAGAGTTTCTAAAGATGTTAAATATTATCTATCTAACTCTCTTCGTTTTGTAAATTTTATTAACTTATATTCGAATAACCAGATTAACACACTTTTTCTGAACCAATTTTACTCTAGAATTATTTGTGCCAAATGAAAGACTGCTATTTGAGCGTAAAAGTTCTTTATTTTTACTTAGTTTTACGAAGGGCTATCCGAAAACAAAGTTTACGAGGCAAAGGAAAGTTGCTGCATTAACAATAAACACAGGATATATATGATAATTAAGAGAACTCACTTTTCTACATTATCATGAAACCTGTTGAAGCATTTATCACATCTCTGGACCAATTACTCCAACATGTATTGGTAATAATCATGTCAATGGCTATTGAGCCAGTTCTTGGCATTTTTTGAGCATCACCATCTGATATCAACTTTATTTCGGATAAATGTTTCTTCAACACTTTAAAAGAAATAATCAATGAGTGCCAAATCGGGGTTGTATGGAGGGTGTCTCCAAACATCCCACCTAAACATTTCCAGCAGTCTCTCTGTCCGCTTCAAAAGAACTATATCATTTTGCCACCTGTTTTCTACTTATTGATCCGATTTGTCTGTAAATGCCCGACGGGGACACATTATTAGCCTATATGAATTGTATCACAGCTCCACTTCTCTAGATGTCTTGCCATTATTGTTGCTGTTTCAGATCTCAATACTAATATTATCCTCTCGAAAATGGTCTAAGACAACTAGTCCACTCTGGGTAAAAATATTTCCATCTACAATTTCTATTTTCCAAATACTGCTACTTGTAAGCTTTTTTTTATTACCCCTCGTACATTTCTATTATTTTTTGCCAGTTTGCAAGCAAAATTTTGAATATATAATTTATATCGCAGTAATGATATATTTATTAAATTATTTTTGATTACCTGCATTCTATTTTGTCATCTTTGTTTAAAAAGTAAAATTATGATTTTTTTTTTTTCAGAATTGTAGTCCTGGAAAATGGAAATATAGTTGAAGTTGGAAATCCTTCAAATTTACTTGAAAACCAAAACTCTCGATTTTATTCAATGAACAAACAAGCTGGACTGATATAAATTAATCGATTTATTATTTTTGCATTTATAATTTTGTCAATAATTTTATTTTACAAATATAAAATAAAATTATGTCTATTGATGTATTTTGTGCTTTTACTATTTTGCTTTCAAAGGAAAACAATGAAATCTTCACAAAGTTCGACTCTAAGACTTCAATGAATCACAACTTTTGATGCTTCAATAGATAGAAAAATAATCTGCATTTCGAAGGCATCTATTTTTACGTGCATCCGTCTTAAAAACGTTGAGAGCTGCTGTTCGTTTCAGAATCCAGTTTCTAGCCCTTTTTGATGTTTGTACAAGGGGCATTCAAATGAAAAGGTAAGATATGTGGATATAAATGAAGGCTTTATTCCAAGTATACACCATAGGCCTGAGCTCAACGATCTCATTGATTAACGAGCAAAAGGATTCCTTGTTCCCAAAATTCCTGTAGCCGTCCTTCATAGCGTCCTTGATTTCACTGTCCGATTTTAATCACTTCTTTTTCAGAGGACCAAACTCATACAAATCGCAGGGCAACATGTACGGGATGTAGGTTGTATGGCTTCTCCAACTTGAACTTGATCAGTTCCGCATTTGTGACACTGGAGACGTGTGGACGTGCGTTATCATGGAGCAGAACCTCACAATCCGTCAATTGCCTAGGTCTTTTGTTCTTGATAGACCTGCATAATCTTCAGATTATCTTACATTTGTATTCTTGATAGAATTTGAGTAAAATTCAGAATATCTTAATCTTACTCATCGGAGTTAATTGCTCTGAAAAAGCATTTAGAAGGGCAGCTCTTCAACTAGGGCGGAGAAACGCTATGATGGACTAGGTTTCGCCTCGGCCACAGGAATTCTGGGAACAAGGAATCCATCGGCTTGTTAATCAATGGGTTCGTTGTGCTCAGACTTATGGTGTATACTTCGAGTAAAGTCTACGTACCTTTTCATTTGAACACCCATTGTACTTCGCGAAGAGATGAAACTCAAATAATGAGCATTTATTACTTTTTATAATTCCGCGAATAATCTGCGTTAACCTTATTGCTAAATGTAGACATCTTCTTTTATAGTTCCTGTTTCACCTTTCTTTAACGAAATAAACACTTACTAATGCATGCGTAGTAGAGCGTCAATTTCCGAATCCGAAAATGAGCGGTATAACAAATTTTTTATAGTCGGGTAACTCATACATTTATCCGGGCCGCGGTGGCCTGGTGGTAAAGTCTCTCCTTCGGAACCGAAGGGTTTCAGGTTCGAGACTCGATTCCACCGAAGATCCGTCGTGTGAGGGGGTTTCTTGCACGTTAATTCTGTCAGGCCAAACGTCCTCCTGCTGGTGTGGTGAGGGGGGTGCCAGTTCAGGTGTCGTCCTCGTCATCTGACCGTGGTTCAAAATGACGAGGTCCGTCCCAAAATAGCCCTTGTGTTGCTTTGAAACGGGACGTTAATATAACTAAACTAAACTAAACATACATTATCCGGTGTGCCAAAAGTCAGATTCCACATTTGGTCATTTGTGTGCGTATGAAAACTATTAGTATTTTAAATATCAATCATTCGAAATAAAAACCACCTGATATTTTTTCACTAAAAATTTACAGCTCATTTTTATATTAAGATAAAAATATTTGCATTTCTTAATTCTAAATAAAGCCACCATAAGAAAGTGGTAAATAAATGTGTGTGTATTGTTAACGATTTTAAAACCTAATTTAAATTTTGATTAATTTCCTAATTTTTATCTTAATTTAATTCATATTAACTACATTCTAAAATGTTCTCTTAATTCCCTTAAAACTGCTGACTTCAGCATTTTCCCACTCTCCGATAAATATCCCTAACGCTTACAACATTCTTTTAAAGATACCTAAGATTCCCTTTCCTAACTCAACTCGTATAAAAAAAATCCCTGTCGAAATCACAAAAGGGAATATTTTCTATTTCTTTTGTTCTTATTTAGAGATCCAGACTGATTTATCTTTTATTCTTGATATGAAAATTCTACTACCAGAATGAAATAAATTATAGTTAAATTTTAAAAATTTCAATTTAACATGATACCCTCAAAACATAGAGAATTAAATTGATAAGATTCGGCGCACAGATATAATTTCTATATTATAGACAGCTGTCAAATTTTGACTTTGTTAATTCTACATCAATCTGTACTTTCAGAAATATATAAACGCTATCATTCAAAGACGTAATGATTTAAATTTATCAATTTAGATATAAAATTTTTTATTACACTTTCAATTTTATATCAAATATTTGATTCAGTCGATGGAGAAAAACATTTCTAAATGCCCAAACTGAAGTTTCGAATACTATTATCCACATGCCATGGATTACTCGCCAAGGATGACATGATAGATTCAGTAAAAATGCTAAATTATCGCCAAAATTGAATATTTCGTAATTATTGTGTGGTAATATCATGCAAGACGAGAAAGTTTCAAGAAACTACTTCTGCTGGAAGAAAACTTCAAAAATTAACCAAAAATTAAAACTCGTTCATAAAACGAGACAAAAAAATCTTTAAAAAAATCAAGTGACTTTCAAATTTGTTGCCATGAGGGCCAAAACTTTGCAAAGTGCATAAAATGAATGGAAAATTTTTCCAGTAAATTGCTTAAAAGTAAAAAGGCATCAGATGTATTTTAACTTTGGTAATTCTATACGGTGATGGCACTTATTTCCCCCGTTCATTTGCCGTTTTGTATACGATCAATTGTTTATATGCTTTCTTTTTGTTTGCAAAGGTGAGCAGGAAGGAAAATTCTTATACAGCAAATTTTAAACAATAGGTTTCCGCTTTTGCATGAAATGCTTTAGCAGCATGGCTGCTCGACATTCCTTTGTAAACTGTCAGTCAATAATAAACAGACAAGAATAAAAAAATTCTAAATTAAAAATTCTGATATTCTGTGTTGCAGTAGTTAAAAATACTAAAATAAGTAATATCAAATAATTCAATTACAAGTTTACTGCTGCTATAATATACTGGAAGTTATTGTACTTGTGGTAAATACCAACGAATATGAAGCCACTTTATTTTATAATTATTTTCTATTATTTAAATCACATATGTAGATTTTTAGAAACATTTACGAATCATATAAAAGTTAATTAAGTCGTAAAAATACGTTTATAAAATACAAAAAAAATTATTAAAAAATAAAAAATAAGCTGCATATTACAAGAATGTGATAATTAAAATAAAAACAAGTTTGGAAACTCCAAACGATTTTTTTTGTGATCCTTAATAGCGCGAAATTAGCTATTTAACCGTAAGAAACCATAAACAATCTATGAGAGCCATCTGAAAATGATGACGCTTCGTTAAAATGCCGGTGGAAAAAAACAATTCTGTTTTCACAATTTTTGTTTTCATTTAAAATCATTTTACTCCTAAACTCAAGTAATACGAACTATAAAAATTATAGAATATTGTATTTGGTTATTTCTGTCCTACTAACGAAAATGTACATAGAATGTGACCGAAAGGGCGCCAAAATTTTGATTATGCCAGGGTAGACTATTAAAATCAATAAATCATGCCAATTTAGTTAAAAATACATTTAAGGACATTAAAGGACATGATTTACACGGGGACAAAACTATTTAATGTATGCATTAAAATAATACTCCGGGACTACATCATGCTTTACGCTCGCTTCCAAGACATGGACTGACTGTTGATGGCAACGGCCGATATAGGGCCTAGGAAAACAGTTACGGCTACAAGTATAAGTTTGTAGTTTTTTACGACATTAGCAGAACCGTGCATAAGCATTTCCTTAAAATTTATAGCTTTATCTAAAGTTATAAAAATACTCGCCTAATGTAAGATATTATTCTGCTTTCTGCATAAAATTATGAATCTCGGATGAGACTGGGACGTCTTGAATGGTGTTGACTAAGAATAGTTACCAAATAGTGATCTTTTGAGAGGATCTAGATTTCTATTGAATCTATCGCATGTTCCTTGACGATTAATCCTTGACATTTAAAAGTAAGTAAATTAAAATCGGATTTGAGTTTTTTGCGCATTTTTTCCAACGCTTTGAAACTGTACTATACATATAGTCACAAAATCATACACCAAAATTTAATATATTTAAGTGTATAGCGCCTAGAATTACCACGTTTACATTCATTTAAAAGTATTGGCCTACAGAAAATCAACCCTCTTCACGAATTCCGTTCGAAAATTTGATACATATCTACATCTTAGATATTAGATTTGTGTACCAAATTTTATCTTTGTAATTCTCGATTTTATTGTTTTAACTTATTTCGCCAATCTGACTGAAGTGCTTCTTCTAAATGGATTCATCTTAATTTCTGATAGATATCTACAAATTTGATGTGCAGACATTTGATATACGAAAGTCTTGTTCAAATCGCTTTTGAGTTATCTTTGTTACAGAGAGACAGACATAATGTCAAAAAATGAATGTTTTCGAATTTGGGAAGATATGAAAGGAGGTGACTCGCCAAAACATTGAGTTCGAATTTTTAGATAATTTCTGTATTTTATCTATACTTTGATACGAAAAATAAAGATGTGAGATTTATAAATTGCAAAATATTAATGCAATAATAGCTGGTATACACTTTATCAAATGTAACCCAGAGCTATTATCTACTTCATTTTGTTAGTTATTATAATATTTATAAACGCTTAGAGTTTTTTACTTCCTCATTACCATGTAAAATAATAAGAGCAGTAATGAATGATGATAAATGAATAAATAATTATATGTAATGTTATTTTTGAATATAATTTAAATCCTGATTAATTTCTAAATTTCAAACTTAAGGTATCCGACTACGTTCTTGGGAAATTTTTTGAAAAATTGGATTTTTCAGAAATTGTTTTTGTATTTTTCAAAAACTATTTATAGCTTTTAGATGTATTGTCAATTATAAATGCTACAAATATATTTTTAAAAAAATTTGAAAATATAATATATTTTGAGAAATAAAAAAATTTGTAGTAAATTTTAATGAAATTGAACCAAAACGGATAACACTTTACACAAAATTGTAATACAGAAATCCCTATTTTTCTTTGCACAAAAGTTATAGAATATAATGATGAATGAAATGAACCAAAATCTAAGAAAAATGTTAAGATGCAAAGAAGTGATGGGTACAAATATACGTACAATATGTATTTCTTCCTCAAATGTGCAATTTAATTTTTCAAAGAACACCTACCTATAAAAGAAAAAGTGTTTCAGTAACAATAAAACTTTTGATTCATTTCATTGTCCATATTATTTAAAATACTCGCTGAATTTTTTATGTAAATACCTCTATTAGTTTTTGAGATATCATGTTAACGCTGGAGAATTTTTAAGAAAATTAAAGTTTTGAGAAAATTGAAGTCAAAAACAAATTTTAGTTGTAAAATGTGTGAGACCCTGGATGATAAGTCAGGTTTTCTTTTTCCTAGAAAAGATGAACTATTTTGGAAAAAGAAAAGTCTGAAGTACAAGAAATAACAATAATAAAAAAAATCGCCAATGTGGTCGATAACCAGTATTTTTAACGTAGTCGATACCTTAATTTACCTCATATTAACTTAATTCTAAAACTATACATTACTCCTTGATCCATTTTCCACTAATTAAACACGCGCTTTATAAAACTGCTAACTTCAACATTTTCTCAGCTCTGAGTGAAGGAATAAAAAATCCTTAATGTTTACAATATTCTTTTAAAGACACCTAAATTTCTCTATCCTAAGATTACACGCTGCAAATTAATCTCTATAAAAATCTCATAATAAATCCACTGAAGGGAAAAATGTTGGTCTCTTCTGATCTTGCATCACGATGCAAAGAGACGCCAGTTTTATAATCGTTTCTTGAACATCAAATGCCACCAGTAGTGAAATAAATCAAAGTTTTAAATTTTTAAAAGTGTCTTCAATTAAGCCACACAATTGCTAAAATGCGTTTACATATATATGTGAGGGGTAGTTTTTTTTGTCGCAAAGAATGAAATAAAATTAAAATTATGGGGTTATTGACATATTGGTGAAATAAAAAAATATTAAAATACTAAACTTAATTGACCAGTTTAAAAGAACATTTTAAATGCCTACTTCTGCAAGTATTCTAAATCGTCCTCGTAATAATTTTATTACTTAATCATCCTTTTTATAATATACATATCAATCCACATTCATTATTACTATCACTAATTCATGAAAATAGAAAAAAAATTCAGCTATAAATAAATAATTCATGTCAGGATACCGCGACTAGTACTTTTAAGGCCTTATCACACGGTGAAATTTCACCAGCACTTTTCCGTTCCTACCCTCAAAAACTGGTCAAGCGAGTTTCATAATCGACCACTTTTTCGAACCAGCTCGAAAATGTAGTCGGAAATATTGTCCTCAAACAAAATTCAACCAATCATGTGAAACTTTGAAGTGACGTCACACAAGTGACGTCACTTTCCTTGTCGTTTGCTGACGGAAAGTGCCGAAGATATTTTGCCGTGTGATAAGACCTTTAGAAGATCGTACTCCTCAAAGGGGTAATATGTAGTACATGAGGTCGTTGTCATATTTCTTTGTTAGGTTTTAATTTTCGTCCTATTTGAAACAACTTCCTACATTTTTTTTTAACCGTACAATTTTATTTTAATTCAAAACTTGCGTTTATATTCATATAGTGTTAGTTTAAGTGACAATAAAGCTTACAAGAATAGTACTGAGAATATTTTAGATAATGTAACTAAATATTGTGAACGAAAAGTTGGAAAGTAATTATTCTGGTCATAATACTTACAAAATAATGCTGTCATATTATCAGTATTTGTATTACCGCCATTAAATAAATAAATCTAATACTATAATACGAGGAATGGTTGCCAAGTCGAAAATCACCCCAGAATTAATAAACTCCGGTAAACTTGGGGGTCTGGGGTTTTTGGCCACAAGGAATCGATTGGCGCCGGTTTTGAAGCGCTACGATCGAGCAGTTCGGAGTTACAGATAGGATATTTTCAAACTTTATTAGTTCGCCATAATGGCTACTTAAATTTTCAAGCGGTAACGTGCTGCCATCTATAACCAATATGGCGAACTAATAAAGTTTTATGTTTATGATGTTATAGGTTTATAATATGTTTCTTATGTATGTATATATGTTTGGTTTTTCTAAATAAATTTGTCAAAAATATTGAACTTCAACACACTTCAATCTTTACCTTTACTTTACCTTTGAATAGAATAGTTCCCTTTCCAAACTCTAACTTTGTTTAGAATAGTTTACAATGGTGCACTTTAACCGGTTATCTTTTCACCAATGGTTTCACAAATTTTCTTATGGCATGTATTGTTTTGATATATCAAAATTGAAAATTTAAATCTTCGAGTTAGCTTCGATACCTGTTTTCTCCAAGCGGAGCTCGGTCACCCGCTGGTTCTCAAAAAACAGAAGATAAACTTAATCCAAATTTTGCATCGGCTAAAAATTTAAAGAAAAACCGAATAAAAGTATTCTAGGTAAAATTTTTTATTGGTAAATCAGATTCCAGCATTGCTAGGTGAATTTTGCAGGCTACTTGCGTTAAAGAAGAATAAAGGTATCAAGTCCCTTTAGTTAATTACTATTTTAATAATAGTAATTAACTATTGAAAGTTAAACTATTAAAGTTAAAAGATTAAAAGATTAACTATTAAAGTTAATTCCTATTTGAAATAATAACATCTTAATATTTAAGAAATTACTTTTTTTAAAAAAAATTAACAAATTTTTGCACAAAAATCTATTGTTTATTGTCATAATTATATGTCTAAATTACTTACAATAAATGAAAATTGTCATGTAAATTTGTGTCATTTTTCCTGCAATTTTATAGGACAATATTTACTAAGATTCTGGTAGTGGTGGTGGTGGGTCTAATACCACTTGGTCTTACTAAACCCGAATGAGCACAGCTCTTTCAAATTAAGACAGAAGTATACGTCTTTCGTTGTTAACGAGCACCATAAAAGTGAAAGTATGACTTTGCTCGAACACACGTGACGTACCCTTTTTAGGGGGCGGTCGAACTCATTCATACTCTCATTCATCCATCCATCCGCAAGTCAGAATTTAGATCCAAATCATAGACTGACTCATCCCTGATTCAGTACTTCCAGAGGTATAATTTGTTATAGGAACTTGAAGGACTTTGCTGTCACGACCTATTTAACGTGCCCCAACTGCCATTAGCCAACACGAACTAAGATTCTTATTTCTTTGAATAATCTGAGTTAATCTTATTGTCAAATGTAAACAAACATTCTTCGATTTTTCATCTTACTCCTGTTTTAGCGAAATCAACACTTCACAAAACTGCAGGAGGTTTCTGTATTTGACAATTGATAAGAAATTAAAGGTTCGTTGAAATATAAAAATGATTTTTTCTGCTATTTTTAACAAATGGCTCTCATAATATTCACTTACTGTAAGGCAAGTATAAAACATTTATAGTTTGTACTCTCGGTATTATGATTCTTATGACAATTAAACCCAAAGTTTGTAAAAAATGAGAAATCTCTAATACATCAAAATACTGTAACATCTTGAAGATATAAATGCTTAAAGATACTCCATTCAGTGATTAAACGGGATGTTTTTACAGTAAAAGTTCTTTATTCTTGGGGTATATGTTCCATAAATATGCCGCGAATACAGAAACCGTGAATACGGAATGGTCATTTATATGGGATTATAGGAGATACGTTGCTAGGTGACAATATTTAAAAATA
The DNA here is from genome assembly GCA_026543055.1 of Argiope trifasciata. NCBI lineage: Eukaryota > Metazoa > Arthropoda > Arachnida > Araneae > Araneidae > Argiope > Argiope trifasciata. Next base: position 844,104 of record JAPMOQ010048992.1, read on the forward strand.
TATATATACATTCGAATCCGGTTAATTGGACCACCGGATAATCGGACCAGCCGCTTATTCGGACCGAATCTCAAAGAACCGAAACAAATCCTATGTACAAAAGCCTATTATTATTCGCTTATTTGAACCAAAATTCCGTTTAAACGGACCAAAGAACTTGGCAGGGAAGATAAAAAAGAAGCCACTAGTCGCCTGTGTACGGCAGGAAGTCCGAGAAGGAAAAGAACCAGTGGGAGGTGAGCAAACACTTTGTTTCTTAGAACGGACAGCTCGGCAGTAAGTTCTTCAAACGTTGACTTGAATTTGATAAGAACTTTTTTTTTATTGTGCTTCGCATGCTGAGTATCATGTAGATCGTTTCGAAGAATTTGTTTGTAAATTTATTTTTCAATGAATAAAGTTCATAAGCAACAGTAGTTATTGCTTGTATGTTCGCCATACGCGTGTACCGCACAATAAAGGTCATAATGACATTTTAATATAGCACCTATATAGCACACGGTATAGCACGTCTCGTCTTGTAACATAGGGTATGTTCGTGTAATCGGACCAGCTGGTTATTAGGACCAAAATGATCGCGTCCCGATGTGGTCCGATTAACCGGAATCGACTGTATATATATAAAAAAATCAATTTAATTGAAGTTTTTGAACATTTTGATTAATTATCTTAAGGCTTAGACAATGTTTTGAAAAATTTTGTGATTTCTCTTGCTTGGCAATTTTTAAAAGCTCCTTCAATTCAGACGGATACGCAGCAGTAGCATTAACAATTTGCCTCTTAAAAATAAGACTTCGTTCCATAGAAGAATCGATGTTCATAAAGAAATCGCGAAGCTCATTTGCCATTCTTAAACCTTCACTAAGATTTTTCAAATTAAATGTCACGTTTCCAGTGCATGTTGAAGCCTTTTCTTCAAAATGTTAAATTCAATATTCTTGAATTTAACATTTTCTCCAAGTCAGTTTCAGTCCTCGGCGATATCATTTAAAAACATACTTTAGGCAAAGTTGTAATAAGATCTATTTTACTTTTTTTATTAGTCCATTTGACGGCATTTACAAAGGATATTGGGTTGGATACCTATAGGAATCCTTTTATTATTATGTATGTACTTATTAGATCGGCGAATAAAGAAATTTTTAGCCGCGAATATTGGAATTGGGACGCATTTTTTCAATCCACGAATGGTGAAAACGCAAATAAAGGAAGCGTGAATAAGGAGCTTTTACTGTATATCGTTCATTTATCTACTCTTATAATAAAATTTAATGTGTGTGTGTGTGTGTGTGTGTGTGTGTGTGTGTGTGTGTGTGTGTGT